>JACEFZ010028301.1:172500-302500 GCA_014155875.1 Cepaea nemoralis
AAAAATAAACACAAATATGCTGTGTTGGCTTCGTCACACCACGTGACATACAGGTCTGTCGGTGAAAATACACGCGGATTTCATGAAACACGTGTCCACTCCACAACAAGGATACAGATAAGTAACTTTCATATTTAATTGAAAATAGCAGAGTCGGAATATTGAGGGGTTTATTTACTGCAGCCCTCTTCCAACGGAAAGTAGTTTTTAGATGTGGCAGTTGGACTTCGGAACCAACAACAATATATCCTGGCCTACCACAGGGATCACCATTATCTCCGGTACTGTTCAACGCCTACACAGTGAGAATCACCAGTGAGCAGATCACTGGACCTGGCAGGACATTGTCATATGCCGATGATGTTTTAGTGTATCGTCAGGGTAAGGATAGAGAGCAGGTTGCTGTGGAACTACAAACCGAACTCAATCGCATAAGTACTTGGTGTGATGAAGCTGGGGCAATGGTCAACCCAACAAAGGCAACAGTGACTTGGTTCTCGTTGAATAATCATATTGTCAACACTCCAACACCAACTGTAAAGCTGTGTTCAGAGACGGTGGAAAGAACGCAGGCAATGAATTACCTGGGGATACGGTTTGATCGAAGCCTTGCTTATAATGAGCACATAGACCAGGTGATAACAAAGGCCAAGCGGGGTTTGGCTGCGATGCGGGTGATGGCGGCAGCAAACTGTGAGCAGCGCCATCTATGTCTTCTGTACGAGGGGCTGGTCATGTCTGTTTTTGAGTATGCAATGGCAATCCTGACTCTCAGCCGTAAGCAGATAGAAAGGATGGAAAGGATACAGAATGAAGCTATGCGCATTATTCTTGGATGTACAAGAGATACAGCATGCAGGGCGATGCGCTACCTTCTTGATTTTCCAACCATTGAAGAGAGAATACAAGTTTGCAGAGCACGCGCCTACCTCAGAGTTAACGCAAACACACAACATCCACTGCATAGTGAAATTATGAAGGTGAAGGGCAGCAGGTTAAAAAGAGGACGGTCGTGGATGGGTCAAGCCGAAGACATTCTTCAACAGGTGTGTTCACTTGAGGACTTAGAACCTGGCGAGGAGTGGGTACAAGTGCCAACAGATTTCTGCACATCCTTTTCAGTTTGCATCCAACTAGATAGAAAATGCAGACAAGAAAATCCGGCTGCTGTGGAGGCTGAAGTACAAGCGTTGATTTTCGAGAATTCGCTAGACGGTGATGCTGTCATCTACACAGATGGGTCGGTCGTCCGACATGTGAGAAGCTCATGGGCCTTTACGGCTCGGGCCGGAGGGAGAATTGTGAAGGAGGACTCTGGTGCTTTCACTGAAACCACAAGTAGCCTGACTATGGAAGTCATGGCAGTAAGTAAAGCAATAACATGGCTCGAGACACAGACATTCACTAGGGCATGTTTCCTTAGCGACTCAATGAACATGATCAAGAGGATAGAGGAGGGGTCGATCCGAAGAGAATGGTTGCTGCCTCTGGAGCGGTCTCGGCTGGCAAAGATTAGTTTCATCTTCGTGCCAGAGCACGCTGGAGTACAAGGAAATGAGCGGGCTGACAAGCTCGCAGGTGAGGCTACGGTGGAGGGCGGACGCGCCAAGGACCAGGCTGACATTCTGAATGCTCAACGAGAAGTAAGACTTTTGCGTGAACCAAGTGATGACTGTGAATCTACAACCATGGCCAGACTGCGAGAACAGCAAATTAAAAGAGGGGTGGCCAAACAAGAACACTACGCAGGAAGCCAAAGAAGATTGATAAACCAACACAGAACTGGTGTCGTTAGCCGCTACACGCTGCAGGATTTGCTGAGGAGGGGATCCGAGCACTTATGGACAGAATGGTTCGATGTGCAATGAGGATGATCTGTCGACTAACTAACTTTTATATTTATTTTATATTTATATTTTCATGTAGTGTTTTTAATGTAGCTGTATCGGTGTTTGTTTGTTAATTGTATGCTGGCGAAAGTTGTTCCTTCAGAAAGAAGCAACACTAAAGAGCGAACAATGGAAGGTAACTGTGCTACTTGTGATCGTGTTCTGTCATTGTACTGACTTACCTTCAATGTACTGACTCACCATCATTGTACTGACTTACCTTCAATGTACTGACTCACCATCATTGTACAGACTTACCTTCAGTGTACTGACTCATCACCATTGTACTGATTTACCTTCAATCTGTTGACATACCATCATTGTACTGACTTACCTTCAGTGTATTGACATACCATCATTGTACTGACTTACCTTCAGTGTATTGACATACCATCATTGTACTGACTCACCTTCAATGTATTGACATACCATCATTGTGTAGACTTACCTTCAATGTATTGACATACCATCATTGTGTAGACTTACCTTCAATGTATTGACATACCATCATTGTACTGACTTACCTTCAATGTATTGACATACCATCATTGTACTGACTCACCTTCAGTGTATTGACATACCATCATTGTACTGACTTACCTTCAGTGTATTGCCATACCATCATTGTACTGACTTACCTTCAGTGAATTGACATACCATCATTGTGTAGACTTACCTTCGATGTACTGACTCATCATCATTGTACTGACTCACCATCATTGTACTGACTCACCATCAATATACAATAACACAAAGTAATGTAGCTTTACAGAACAGATTTACGAAACAATACAAAGATGTTGAGGCGACTAGCCTTCATCAGCAAACAAATACATACACAAAACACAACATATAGTCACAGAGAAGACATTCCGGGACTACATTAAGGCATACGGACGGGATGAGAAGAATAAAAGATGGAAAAAAAAATGAGAGCAATAAAGAGAAAATAATTGTTTCTTCTCTCAGAATACCAGTCTGTAATACTAACATGAATCGAACCTGTATTCTCTTGTACACACAGCTGTGGGAGTCGGTGGGTCATGGGAACCGAGGTGGGAGATGGTAACGGTTCAGTGAAAATTCCAGGTAAATGAGTGGAAGTGGTACATGAAAAAAGAGGCAGGAAGGTAAAGCGGGAAAGTGGAAGCAATGGAGATGTGCTGGTTGTCCGATAGTGAAAGCTAAGGAGTCCAAGTGGATGTACGTACAATGCATGAGTGGGTGCCAGTGTTGGACATAGTGGACGCATATTAAAGAGCAATGGTGGGTGCACCTATGAATGATGGTGATACTAACGAAACTAGTTTCCTGTGCTCCTTATGTGTGTACGAAGCGAGTCCTAAAGTCTGGGTGAACTGATGTGCCTGAGGCACATACATACATCTACAAAAATCAACAACTATTTATAGAATAGTATACATACATATGTGTATAGTATATGTGAAAAGAGAGAGAGAGAGAGAGAGAGAGAGAGAGAGAGAGAGAGAGAGAGAGAGAGAGAGAGAGAGAGAGAGAGAGAGAGAGAGGAGTAGCGGCAAGAAAGAAGGAGAAGAATCGCCAGCAATTGCAGGCTTTCGTGCCCAACAGGGATCTTCGGGGTCAGCCGTGGTAGCCCAGTAGCTAGCATCATTGCCTGTCAGCCTGATGTGTGTGTGTTCGAATTATCACCGAAGGGGATTTAAAAACAAACCGACCTGGCCTCCTGGGTCGACTCCATCTTAAAATAAGTGCCATGAAGTGTTATGAGAAGTAAACACGGTTGGCGTGCAACACTTGTCGAGTGCCGATTGGTTTGTACAAATATAGGGTTTCATGTTTTCAATGAGCCCTTAGCCACGTAAGTGGGTCCCTTATTTCACCAAGCCATCTGAGGGAGACAGAGCTTCATGACATGAGTATCGAATATTTTTGTTAGAAATAACGGTTTGCAATGAATGCGAGGTTCCGATGAGAGGAGCTGATCATTTCACCTTAGTATGTTCCGACCTAACAAAGGCACAGGCCCAACATTTCACACCCTACGGTAATTGCTGCTATGGGATAGCAAATACATGTTTATTGCATAATAATGCAATATTACACTATACATTAGATATTATATTATCATTATCATCATCAATGAACAGGACCTGCAACATTTTGTAGATGGGGTTGTTGTACACGGCAAACAACTAGGGTTAGAACTGAATAGTAAGAAGACACAGATTATGGTCGTCACTGGGAAGAAGGAAATAGCACTATGTATATACGAGTAAATGGGCATATTCTTTAGCAAGTGAATCTATACAGTTATCTCAGAACAGCCATACCATTTGATGGGAAATGCCTTGAAGAGATTAGAACAAGAATTGTCATTGCGAAGGTAGCCTTTTGCAAGATGGAAAACAGACTGACCAATAAAAAGATATCAAATGAAACAAGAAAAAGAGTGTTGAAGTGCTACATAGAACCTGTCAATTTTGAAGAAACAGAATTATAGTGGCCGCTTTTTCTGCTTTTCAATTCACAAAAAATTGGCTATATTATGTATTTCCAGCATTCAAAGCTAGTTATTTGTTGACTCTTGTTGACGTTTTCACTTCATATTAAACTTCGGCGTCATTCTCGAAATGTCTCCCGCCAAGGTGGGTTTTCAGTGGCCTTAGCCCCTAGCGATTTTCCATAAAGCGGTGCATAGCTGGGTAGAAAAAGTTACGAGGGCGAGTCAATAAGTAAGTCACACAGTTCTGTGGGATGTCAGATAAATGAAAACAAGGCACGCAATTCTATGCAGTCGGTTTGGGAGGACTGGTAAAACGATGGGATATGTGCATCAATGTTGGTGGAAATTATGTTGAGAAATAAATTGACAATGTATGTATAAAAATAAACTGGTTTCAAGTTGTTATCATAGTTAGTTATTTTTCTAAAGCCATTTGTGACTTACTTATTAACTTACCCTCGTAGTTATGTGTCTTTAGAGAATAACAAAAAAGAAGACAACGAGACTGGTATTGTGTCTCTAGAATATAACAATGAAGAAGCCTGAGAAACTGGCAATGTTCCTCACCAGCTTATCTAGAAAGCGAACGGTGATCTAGCGGCAATTACTTAAAGCTTCTTTATCGTTCCAAATCCAACAGCTAATTTTAACATCAATTCTACAGCCTTCTGGGCAATTTAAATGTTTGCCAGAGATTCAACAGAGATGAGTCGGCGACATTAATTAGATTAAAAGCATTTCTGTCCTGAAACCCGCTCTTATCCCCGATCAAGCAACGGTCACCTGTTACGTAATGTTAACAGAAAAGGGCGTTATCTGAACACGGGTAGGAAGATTCTGCTTTCTGTTTGTTAAATGATTTATGATATATAAACAGTCTTCACCTGAGCATAGGCAGTGGTTTTCAACTTTGTGATTACAATGTTCTCCTGACGAATATTCTTTGTATGATTTCCCTGACCAACTAATTACATCCTGTCTGTGGCTTCACAGTCAGCTAACTACATGATTATAGATTATAGAGAAACAGAAGGCTGGTCAACTGCTACATTTATCTATATTTATGGGTTACTAAGACAAACAAGAATGAGGAAAATGAAATCCTTTGGACATGTAATAAGATATGAAAATCCAGAAAAAAAATATTAATCGAGGGAAGTGCAGGGGGATTCGGAGAAGAGGCCAATGGCGACGTAGATGGATTCAAGATGGGGTAGATAATTGACACATAACAGCGACAGAGGTGGGGCGTCTGGCTTATGGTAGGAAGAATTGTCGAAAGACTGTTACGGGACAGCAATTCTGCAAGGACTGGACACTAGATTGCTTTGAGCCTTATTGAGTATATGCAGGAGGGGAGCTCAATCTTGTTATACATAAATCGACACTCGATCGGTGATATAGTCAATATCACACCGGCCGCCTTTATTTTCCATGACAATTCCTGGAACCATGGGTCGACCTGAACAACCAAGTTATAGACAAGCAAGACCAAAGAGAAGATGGGTGCAGAATGTGGCGGATTATCTCCAGATGGGTGTATCTGACGAGGGACATCTTGCTTATGACAGAGAAATTTTATGGAAGGTTGTTCCGGGAGCGAGGTTCTGCAAGGGACATGCTACTGAATGAAAGAACGAATACTCCTTCATGTGATTTTGTACCATGTTTGATCCAAACCTAATTTTTGTTTGGCACTGAATTACGCAGTTAAAAAACCAGAAGATGATTCGAGCCATGAACCCAATGAAAGAAAACCGAAGCTTGAAACATTGCATAAGCATCATCAGTTCTAATAAATGCGCTTTTATATAACTGCAAATATATATATTTTTGTGTATTTTATTTATAGTGTTTTGGATGAGGATTTCTATGAGTGTCTGTTGTACACTAAGCCAAAGAGAATATAAACAAATGTAATTCAGAAAGTACACCCTTTCCAGTACCACATGCTTCTTTCTCTGATCGTGTATACACTATTGTCTGCTGTTGTTTATCTGCGATGACAGTGCTATGATTGTGTATTTATGTCTGTGGTTCGTCTTTCAAATTTTAGCTTGTCTTTTGTTTATAGACAGCAAAGGTGACTACTAGAAATTACAGCTAGCAGTTTTTAGTGTGAATCTGTAAAAGAATAAGTGTCGGACAAGAAGTATAGAAAGCAAAATCAGGATATAGGAAATTCGACATTTCTAGGTAAACCTTCTGGCCTAGAGAAACAACAGTGGAAGATAAAATCTACAAACCACTGAATGAACTAAAAAGACAGTCAAATGTACACAAGAGACAACATTGCATTTACAGACAAATTTCAAGCTAACGAAAAAAAAAAAAAAAAGAAGAAAAAGGATACAGGAAGAAGATTCTTCCGTTTCTCCTCCTCTTCCTTCTCCTCCTCCTTCTTCTTTTTCTTATTAGTTTATATTCATAACGTTTTGTTTTTTGCTCTCGCTCGCTTTGAACTTCAGCGTCGTCCATACATGCTACTTATAGTGGACATTGTCATTTACTGCCAATTGATGATGATGATGATGATGAATAGTACCTTGTGGATTATGTCGTGGGGGTGGGGGGTCTTGAGCCTGAAGAATTAAGGCCGCCTGGCCAGTGCAGTCGCCGGGAACTGTGCAGGTTAGAGTTTTATTTTACTTATAGTTGTGCTGGGTTGAATTTTGCGAGTTGATTAGCTTCCCTTATTAACAAGTGTCCCTCGCAATCAGGCGAACCTACTCCGACGTCAGAGGTACTTATAATGTACTCCCCAAGTTAGCGACAAGATACTCAACATTCTAATCCAGCTGTCCGGTGTAGGGGTTGAACCCCTTACCTCAGCATCAACACACCGGATGTTTAAGAACACGCGTTCTTAACAATTCAGCCACGCGGACCTCTGTTCATAACGTTCTATGTTGCATCTGCCTCAGCTTAACTTTCTTGCTCTTCGTTTTTTTTGTCTTTATAGTTGTCATTATCTTCATTTATCATTTCACATATGTCAACTCTGTTCGTCCATTCATCCGCCCTTTCTTTCTTTCTTTCTTTCTTTCTTTCTTTCTTTCTTTCTTTCTTTCTTTCTGTCTGTCTGCCTGCCTGCCTGCCTGCCTGCCTGCCTGCCTGCCTTCCTTCCTCCCTTTCATATAGAGTTAGAATAACAATTATCCAGTACAATGATCCCTCGTCACTTATCCTCCTACTCCTGGCTGCATGTCAGTCCTCAAGTTACACCCAAGTCTCTCTTGTCCTTTGATGTAGATCTTATGTTTTTACACAAGCGTTGGTTTTGATTGTGTGTGCTTTGGATGATGTGGGAACACTTATCGCTGATTGGCTCCTACTCTCGGAGATCGGCAGTGGCTGACAGGTTTAACGCGCTGTAACTTGTTCTAATGACCGCCGCGTTGTGGACTAAATGTTGACCTCTCGTCCTTGACTTGGGGATATATATTACAAGTACGCCAGAAGTCGGAGTGGCTTCTCCTTATAGTGAGGGAGAAAGGGGGGGGGGGCCGCACATAAAAGGGAAAGCTAACCCTCACGCAACATCTGTCGAGTGCATACACTATTTAGTTAGTTGCACAGGGTGTATTTTTAATGACTGTGCACTGTTTGAAAATATCGCCGGTCCAAGTTTTGTATTCATCCTGAGTAAAGTTAATGCAACAAATAGGTAAATACAAAACTTGGACCGGCAATATTTTCAAACACTGCACAATCGTTAAAAATGCACCCTGTTTATCCTTTACAGGACGTAGCAGTCAAATCCACCATATTTTGGCTGTTTGTGATTTCTGGACAAGTTTACGTTTAGTAATGTGCGATTGCTTTCTGAACCACCAGCACCCATAACATTATATGGAAATCAAATGCAAGGCCGTCTACTTCCAAATCTCCCACAGCCGTGTTTCCAACGCAGTGTGCAGGATTAGAACTGCGTCCTTAACACCTTCGCCACAAAGTCGGCGCTTACACTAGTATTAGTGCGACATTCAAGTAGCGAGTGAAATGAAATATATTTGTCTTGAATGCTCACAAAGCTACCTGGTAGTTCATGGAAGCAGCGGCTTGGCTGAGGCGTTGTCACACTCACATGAGTGTTCTCACATCCCACGTCTCAATAACAAATGCATTATTTCTTGATGTGCGTACAGTAGCTGGATTTTCAAGAAAGAAATTAAAGCTGTTGGTGAATTTGGTAGAGAGGTGAAAACAAAACTGCATGATATCTAAAACAGTGGAAGATAACCTGGTGATCTCTTGAAATACACTGGCATAGCTCTACCAAAGAAATATGGTGCAACGGATTGCGCAGAGCATCGCACAGTTAGTTTAATGAATCACGAGACTAACATTCTGATAAGAATTATAATGAGAAGAATAGGAAATTAAATAAAACCGTACATTGGAGGCGAGCAGCGTGAATTTGTCGACGGTAATGGCACCAACAACAGATCTAGAGAACATTGTTAATTCATTCATTCAGTAGCATGTCCTTTTCAGAACCTCTCTCCAATAACAACCCTCCGGAAAAATTCTCGATCACAAGCAAGATGTCCCGCGTACGATACGCCCATCACTAGATAACCCGCCACATCCTGTACCCATCTTCTCTTGGGCCTTCCTTTTCGTCTCTTCTCAGGCATATTAATTTTTAATGTTTGCTTATCCTTTACAGGACATCGCTGTCAACGTCAGCATCTTTCAGCTGATTGTTGATTTCTTGGCAAGATTACCTCAGTAGTTTGCCATTGCGTTCTGAGCGGCCGGCTCACATACCCCGTAAGTTACCGACGCGATTCGAACCACTGCTGATTCTCACCGTCGTCACGTTACTTACGAGAGTATACGAGATTACGGAGAAAAGTCGCTAACCTCTAGGCCAGGAAGCCGGCTCCCAGGCATATAACCATCCATTATTGTTCTCTCCAAACTTTCATGACGTTTCAAGTGAGCAACATATATTAATTTTTTTTTGTGTTATCGTCTTTATCTTTCTCTGCCAAGTGCCCTTACATCGCCACAGTAGACCGACGGCGACGCCCCTGTGCCCTTTAAACGCCACAGTATAAACAGTGGTTTATTTGATAAATTTCTGCTACCTTCCGCAATTTTAAGTGACGGTAAATTGAAAATTCACACACCCGGAACATTTCCCTTTCGGCATTGTAAGGCCAAACGTTCGCATCCATTGGTTTTTGTGAGTACTTTGAGTTTTAAACTAGTGTTAAGTAGTTTGTTTTGGTTTTTTTTAGCAAATGCCAACGCCTTCGAGTATGCGGTCTCGTAGACTTACATAAGATCAAGCTAGATATTATAGTTATAGTGATTTCAAAGGACTTTGTGAAAGATTCTAAAACTGAAACCACGTGCAGTATTCAGTTAGTCAGTTAGATTATTTCGTAGTAATGGAAAACACCACTGAAAGCGAAAGTTCGTCATAATATGTCATAATATGATGGCACATATCGAATTATGAATGCGCTAATGGGCCACATTTATGCCCCTAAATTTGTTTTGCCTATCACAAAGTATTTAAAGAGTATTTAAATAATTAAATTTAAAAGAATAATAATTATAACTAAATAGAAAATAGTGTTTATATTCTTCTTCTCAGTACAATCCGAGTGGTGTGTTACTGACATTTTCCATTTTGTGTGAAAATTATGTGCTTCAAAATATGATGTTTTAATTATGTGTTATTGGTGTTGTGGTGCAGTTCTTGTGATATTATTGAAGAAAAGTGGTGTGTGTTACAGTATTGAGCAAATGTAACTGGATTAACTGCAGTGGATTATAAATAACGCCTTGGTAAGTGAAATTTTAAAATAATTTTTACCTTTTAAATTTCAATTGTTATTACTAAACCTCTCATCATTGTCATAATATTTATAACCTATCAATTAATTATTACCACTGTCATGTTCCTTGTGCAATCCTCTTTAATTTGATATATAATAAAATATATCTGCTACAATTTAAACCATTTTAAAAGTATTATTGTGACACAACCCTACTTCCAATTTTCTGCCATGAATTTATGTTTGGTCAGGACCCAATATTTGTTTGGCACTGAACGGGTTAGCCAATATAGAGAACATTAACATAAACTATATGTCACTGTTACCTTCTGCCTATAGTACCTTGTGATGTAAAATGATTGGGGGGAGGGGGGTATTGAGCCTAAGGAATTAAGGCCCCCTGTCCAGTGCATTTGCAGCGAACTATGAATGTTTGGGTTTTCATTTTTTGTCCCCGACAGAAAAAAATCCACACCTTACCGAGGATTTAAACTCGGGTCTCCTGATGGAGAACCCGGCGTTCTAGCCACTCGGTCAGCCACCCTTCTACCCAGCCGCTCCTTTACAAAAGCATAATTGGAATAAGTAGATAATGGAGAGATAATGATTGCAAGATGTGTGAGCGCAAGTCGAGGGGCAGAAGACAGGCATCTGCAGGTTGTTTTATTGGATTGTGTTTATAAATTCATGACAATGTTTACAGAAACTTTTGGCAGCATTCGTTTAAAATTCAAATATTATTGTAATGTATTAAAAATATCCAATTTTCTTGTATTGGGCAATCTAGTTGAACCTGGTCTAGCACATAAAGAGAAAAATACTGCACTCACAAAAATATAGCACTTTAATTTACATGTCCTTTCCAGCTAGTTTAAGATCAGCCATATAAAGAAAGGGAAATGAAAAACAATATTGTTCCTGAATTTAACAACTTTGTTCTCAACATTACTTTATAATTCAATTGTGAATAATTATTTTCCTAATTTACGTACTTCATTGTCTACATTATGTGTGTAATCAGTCGTTAATAATTAATAATTATTTTCTTGTTTCTTTAGTATCCTAGAACTGGGTTATTTATTATTATTTGCAAACTCTAATAAAAGAAGCAGAAGAAGACAAAGAAGAAGAAATAGTAGTAGTAGTAGTAGTAGTAGTAGTAGTAGTAGTAGTAGTAGTAGTAGTAGTAGTAGTAGTAGTAGTAGTAGTAGTAGTAGTTATAATAATAGTAGTAGTAGCAGCAGCAGCAGTAGTAGTAGTAGTAGTAGTAGTAGTAGTAGTAGTAGTAGTAGTGGTAGTAGCAGCAGCAGCAGTAGTAGTAGTAGTAGTAGTAGTAGTAGTAGTAGTAGTAGTAGTAGTAGTAGTAGTAGTAGTAGTAGTAGTAGTAGTAGTAGTAGTAGTAGTAGGAATAATAATAATAATAATAATAATAATAATAATAATAATAATAATAACGAACGAACGAACGAACGAACGAGTGAAATTTATTTTCAAAGGGTTAAGAATTGGGCGCGCAGGTCCGTCTGACATTCTGCCTTTCTTCTCTATTTCCTCTCATGCATTATTTCATTCAACAATACTTAACGAAGCTAATCTTAGACAACAAAAGAACAATAAGCATTAAAAAGCTTGAAAAATAATCAATAATACATGACTCACTGAGGCAATGTTTAATTCATTGGCACCTTGCCGTCTTGACAGACGATAGTTTGTGCTCTAAAAAGGCATAATAACTTTTAACTATGGCGGTAGCGAGTGTGACTGATAAGGCCAATTTGCGCTGTAAATGTCCGTTCACAGTGGGTGCATGTGAACACGTGGTCATTTCCACCATCATGCACCATCTTACGTCTCAAACGCTTGGTGTGTGACTTTTCTGCAATAATTTTCTCCTTTGACTTTATTCCATTTCTGATATTTGCCCTCCATGCAACACGTTCAGCGGCGACTTGCTCCCAATGTGCATTATCAATGCCTGTATCAATCATGTCCCGCTTACACACATCTTTGTATCGTAGTAGAGGCCGACCCTGAGATCTCTTACCCATCTGTAATTCACCAAAAAAGATATCCTTTGGTATTCTACCATCATCCATCCTCCTAAGATGTCCTATCCATCTAAGTCTACGAAGACTGAGCATGGAATAAACTGTCAAGACCAGGGATGGAGTTATTGCCTCTCCATAGCACAAAGCCTGGGCTAAAATATAGAGATCATGTGTTGCCCATGCAGCATGATCCCTCTCTCGGCCTGCCTAGTTCACTCCAGAGGAAAGGTAACACCCCTACATCTGGAACAAGACAAGCTGCAGAAGCTGCCGGATCAGCAAAGCAATGCTCTAACTGTCCGCCTGTCGGAGCTTCGATCCTAGACCAGTCGCCAACCAAGGCTTAGGGCCTGGTCTGCCCTGCCATGACAATTTTGTCTTTAGCTTGCATTTCCTCGCACCAGGGTAAGGCTTGTACCCTCCCAATTGTGCTCTTCCGCCCGAAGCCGTTGGCACAATGTGGGGTGTCGGGTTTGGTAAGCGCCGCCCAACGTTCGGCGCTAACAGAAACCAGGTAGTACCGTCTACTGTTATACGGTAGCTCAGTCATATCTGACTAAGACCTGACTGACAATGTTTAATATGGGCATTATAAATACCTAAGGAAGATGTAACGTACCATACATATTAGAAAGTTTATTGGCTAGTTGTCGTTTGAGATTATTTTCCATTATATATATATATATATATATATATATATATATATATATATATATATATATATATATATATATATATATATATATCACTGGCCTTACATCAAAGATCATCTGCGACGAGACCACGAGGACGTCCAAGAAGAAAATGGATTGACGACATCAGAGACATTGTACAACCACACGAAATGACACTATCCAGTGCCGTCCACCGGGCGCTGGAACGCAAATTATTCCTCCCCACGACGCTTGACGGCAGAAGTGGAAGATGATGATGATGATGATGATGATGATATATATATATATATATATCTTATATATAAATTATGGATCGTCTGTCTGTCTGTATGTATGTATGTATGTATGTATGTATGTATGTATGTATGTATGTATGTATGTATGTATGTATGTATGTATGTATGTCCTTTATTTGTTCGCGAACGGCCCATCCGATTGAGATGAAATTTTCTACACGCCTTCCTTTCATTCCAGATCTGCCAACTGTGATATTTTTTTAGTGTGAAATCGCCTGCTTACTCAGTATTATTTCATTTTTCATTTTTCATTATAATTTCATATATCTCAGGGGACCTAACTCTGTAAAAGTTATTTCAAGGGGCATAACTTTTCTGTATAACTTATAGTCATATTGTGGCATCGTTTTCAAAGATTTATAAACTCTTTGTCCATAGTTATGTACCGGCATATGAGTTATAATAAATAATGATACAATCTGTAAGGCATTTTCAAAGTTTTCATAAAAATAATGCACAATGCATAACATTGTAACTCATCTTTTTTTGCTTAAGAAGTTACTGTAGTCATGCAGGTGATTAGAAAGAGTTTTCCTTACAAATAATGGATGGTGTGTGGAAGGACATTCTTTTAAGTTACTTTTTTTTGTTGTATGAATTTAATGAGAACTTATATGACTACTTATATGAATTAAATGAGATGCTCCCCACCAGGGACTGGGCGAAGCCGGACAGGGTCAGGCAGACAGATAGACAGACAGACAGACAGACAGATAGACAGTCGGGAACAGGAACTTATATGACTACTTATATAAATTAAATGAGATGCTTCACACCAGGAGCTGGGCGATGCCGGGCCGGGTCAGACAGACAGACAGACAGACAGACAGACAGACAGACAGACAGACAGACAGACAGACAGACAGATAGTCGGTAACGGGAACGGGAACTTATATGACTACTTATATGAATTAAATGAGATGCTCCCCACCAGGGACTGGGCGAAGCCGGGCAGGGTCAGGCAGACAGATAGACAGACAGATAGACAGTCGGGAACGGGAACTTATATGACTACTTATATGAATTAAATGAGATGCTCCACACCAGGAGCTGGGCAATGCCGGGCCGGGTCAGACAGACAGACAGACAGACAGACAGACAGACAGACAGACAGACAGACAGACAGACAGACAGACAGACAGACAGACAGACAGTCG
Source organism: Cepaea nemoralis (assembly GCA_014155875.1). NCBI lineage: Eukaryota > Metazoa > Mollusca > Gastropoda > Stylommatophora > Helicidae > Cepaea > Cepaea nemoralis. The sequence goes on from JACEFZ010028301.1 coordinate 186,845, forward strand.
GTAACGGGAACGAGAACTTATATGACTACTTATATGAATTAAATGAGATGCTCCCCACCAGGGTCTGGGCGAAGCCGGGCAGGGTCAGCTAGTATATATATATATATATATATATATATATATATATATATATATATATATATATATATATATATATATATATATATATATATATATGGGGCATGTGGTCTGTACTGCGGTAGTGTTCAAACAGGTTGCGACAGTATGTATAATGATTGGTGGTGTCTTTGATTTCTTGTGGAAGATTGTTCCACAACTGAGTGGCAGAGAATGCTAAGCTTGTTTTATATAAGTCTGTCCTAGGTTTAGGGACATGAAGTATATTTAGTCGTTCACTATGTCTTGCGTTTTATTTGATCAATGGCCAAAGGTAGTTTGGGGCATTTTGAAACAGGATTTTGTGAATTAGTTTAGTCTTACTAAGAAGTAGGCGTTTTTGGAATGGTTGTAATTGAAGACGTTCATGTAGGTTAGAATTTTCGGTAAGCTTTTCACGGTTAATTAAACGCAATGCACTTTTTCTGGAGTGAATTCATGCGTTTTCTTATTGATTTGGAGCATCCATCTCATATTGTGGAGCAATAATCATTATGTGTTTGTATGTGGGAAGCGTAGAATATCTTTTTTGTGTTTTCGTCAAGGAAATTTTTAATTTTGGCAAGTTGGTATACTTTGTTTTTGCTATTTGTTTAACGAGAGCATGAAAATGGGAATTAAAGGTTTGATTTTGATCAATGATAAAACCCAGTGCCTTATGCTCGGTTACACTTTCCACAGGCGTGCTACCAATGTGCAGCTGAAGAGTTATCTGCGAGTTTAGAGTGTAAAGTCTTTGCCTGGTTGTTTTTAACATAGATTTTGTTTTAGAAATGTTAATTTGCATGCGGTTTGCATAAGGTGTTAGGGCCGTATGACAAGAATATTTTGGCCGAAACTTTGACGGACTGTCAACTAATTGTTCTAATGTTGTTGTGTGAAGTTGCTTTACTAGTGGTTAAGAAGAAGAAGAAGAAGAAGAAGAAGAAGAAGAAGAAGAAGAAGAAGAAGAAGAAGAAGAAGAAGAAGAAGAAGAAATACTTGGCACGTCAAAGGTTGTTTAATACTAATGAATTATTGTCACTGTATATTGATGCTGGATGTGAAACGGACCACATTAACCACCGAGGAATTTATATGAAAATTACGAAGGGAAATCGTGCAATGAAAACCACGGAAGCAATGAATAAGGAGCAAAGAATGTCTGTCAATATCTATTATCTCAGTAATTGAGTGTGGATTGGTACTGTTATCTGTTATCTCAGTAATTGAGTGTGGATTTTTGGTAAACTGTACCAAAAAATTAGCTAATGAAACTAGAGACACAGAACACACAGGACACACACAGAATGAAACTATGAATGTGATATTGCAATGCAAAAGAAACACAAAGACAGTGTTTATAAGGTACATCTTAGCTTTGCCAACGATTATGGGCAGGCTCGAGGTGTAGCACTTAAGTCATATTTCCTAGTGGCCGTAGACAAGGAACACCTTCTGCAGGAAGCCCTGGACACAGATAAGAGCCATAGGCTGGTAAGAGGAGAATCGTGGATTGCTCAGGCAGAGAACACCTGTGGCGAAGTGGTCAAGCCGTTTGACTCGTGCTCCGAAGGTTGTGGGTTCGATTCCGGGCCGCGTCCTTCGGTTTACGAGTTAAATGTTTCGGAGACTCCTGTGGGTCGTCGCTAAAAGCTACGGAGTTCGTGCTTTGTGCGACGCTTTCCGTGCTGCGGAAAGAGACCGAGCCATATGGGATAAAAACCCGGTGCGATGAAGTCGACCCTGTCGACTTTTAAGCGACTTTTAAGAGAACACAATCCCGGAAGCGTGCATGATTGAACACTTTGAAAGAAGGGAGAAGTGGGCCAGAATGTCAGAGGAAATGTCTGACATGTGCAGGGTCATAATCATATGTGGCCGAGAGTGCAGGGATTGGCTAGCAGACGGCACTGAAAGGGAGATAGATACAACATTGATTCGCGACAATGCACGCCCAGGATTCGCGACAATTCATGCCCAGGTGATGTAATCGTCTACACAGATGGCGCTGCTTAAGAGGCAAAAGGCGTACCTGAGGGTTTAATGTGAAGGTTAAGGTCAAGGGGAGACCCATGAAGCAATTCAAAAGTAACATCTATCATCTATCCACAATATTTATGAATTCGAGATTATTGATGAGTTTTGATTCAGCTGTACAGATAAAAACAGAAACGTGGAGGCAATTATTTCAATCATGTGCTTCTTCTGTGTATATTGTGGATTTTTCATGCCACCGATACTTGTAAATACAACATTACTTATAACAACAAAAATAATTCCGCATATCCTATTTATAGGACATCGCTGTCAACACCAGCATTTTACCGCTGTTGTTGATTTCTTGGTAAGATTACGCTCAGTAGTTTGGCATTGCTTTCTGAGCGACCGGCTCACATACCCCGTAAGTAACGAACGCGACGCGATCCGCTACCGAATCTTGCGCAGCTGCGTTACCCCATGTGGATATACGGCATTACGGAGAAAGTCAATAACGCCTTCGCCAGGGAGATCGGCTCATTACTTATAATTAACTTTAATTCTAGAGTAATCTCTAACTCTAACGAGGGAGTAGCTGGAGAACAATTTGGGTTCCGCAAAAACAGCGGCACCAGAGAAGCAATTATCTGTTTGAGGATGTTAATTGAAAAATATATAGAAGTTCAAAAAAGTATATTTGTTTGTTTTATAGACTACAAGAAAGCTCTTGATATAGTACAACATGAACGACTAATTACGTGCCTTCAAGATATAGGAGTCGACGGAAAGGACATCAGACTTATTAATAACTTGAACTGGGAACAAGTGGCGTCTATTAGATGCGGTAATAACTATCCGTCGCCTATAGAGATAAAAAGAGGAGTACGGCAGGGAGTGTACTGTCCCCAAGCCTCTTCAACCTATACACAGAAAGAATGTTTAAACAAGTTGAAATGTCTGGACTCAACATCAATGGAAGAATCATAAACAATCTTGGATATGCTGACGATACCGTGTTAATAGCTGAAAATGAGCAAGAGTTGCAAGACCTAGTGGAAGAAGTAAACAGGCACAGTGCAGAATGTAGCTTAGATATTAACATCTCATCTCATTTCATCATGTTCCTCTTGTACCTTGCGGTGTCGAGGTGAAGTATAAACTTCGTGAGAGTGCCCGATTATGGGCTTCATATATCGATATTCCCATGGACTCTGCTATTCCCTCCGTCCAACGTTTACATCAAAAAAAAAAACACCATGATAATTAGCAGTGAAAAGGAAAGGTCATCAAAGAACATCACAGTAACGGGCAGATGCTAGAACAAGTAACAAGTTTCTCTTATCTTGGACATATAGTAACAGATGATGGCAGAAGTGAAGTGGAAATAAAAAAGAGAATAGGAATGGCTAAAAATGCTTTTAACGGCATGAAATCAGTTAGTTAGTTAGTTAGTCGATGTTCTAACAGCAACGGGTCGTCCCCATAATGCTCCGTTCCTGAGCCAGTGAATATCACACAAAATGCTCCTCACTGCCCTATATGAACAATAGAAACGACAAGAGTATCGGCAAGCCAACAGCCCGCACAGGTACACTGTGCATAACGCCGCCGCCAGAATGGCAACACAAAAGTCCTCAACGAAAAATGCAGTTCATCGTCGATGGAAACGGCAGTCACCAGAAAGACTTTATTGACCCTGGTTTTGTCCCATATGGCTCTGTCTCTTTCCGCAGGGCGATCCGCCGAAAGCGCCGCACAAAGCACGAACTCCATAGCTCCAGCGACGACTCCCAGGAGTCTCCAGAAAATGCACTCGTGAACCAGAAAGGCAAACCAGTCAATCCAGCAACAGCCATCGTTCCGAACATTCAGTTCACGCTACAAATTGCGAACAGATGTAAAAGCATTCCACGCGAAATTCACAGCTCACAGTGTCGCGCCACGCACTCACTCAGTAGCAGGGCGACGGAACCATAGCCTCGTTAGTCGCCTCTTACGACGTGCATGGTAGGCAACAGTGTTACTATTCTTAGCTCCCCCGTATGTATTTGTGGATATAAAAAAAATACATCGGGGATATTCTGAGTTACTCACGGATCGGAGCTGTGAGGTAAGTATGAAAATTCTTTTCAATTCTCATTTTCTCTTCATTGCTTTCATTTTTTCATCCTTTTGTTCTTCTCGTCCTGTCGTTACCTTTTGATGTAGTCACGGGATATCTCCTTGACTAGACTATATGTTGTGTTTGTGAATGTATTTGTTTGCTGATGAAGGCTAATCGCCGCAACGTCCTGTATGTGTCGTAAATCTGTTATGTAAAGCTGCACTACTTTGTGTCGTTTTATATTGTTTACATTTTCACAGCTGTGCCGCAGTTTCACCAAATTTTATTCAGAATAATAAACAGTATGCTGTCATTGCACAGACATTTAGACAATCTTGCTGTAAGTGACGTCTGAGGTTCTGTTGTATTTGCAAACGTAAAGGAAAATGCACAATGCACCTTGTAAATGCACACTGTTTAGTACGAAACACCACATTAAATGGAAAATAAGTACTTAAAATAATGGAAAGGGACATAACAACGTACTGTCTTCTCAAGGGACGAAACTAAAGGTAGCATGCATGTATTACGCGATTTAAATAATTGAGTATTTGTCTTAATCTTTTATTAAATTTTTATAGGAATTATCGAAAGGTACATGCACCATAAATAATGCATTAAGAAATTTAAGATTACTTAAAATATTGCGTAATAATAAAGGCTTTATTTTAGATGTTGAGACTTTAATAAAGAATATGTCTATATTTCTTATATACAACATTAAACGTAATTAGCCTTTCAATGGTATCCTAAGAATCAGTTAAAAACTCTTAATTTTTGTCCGGCCCAAAGGCCAATCTTAATCATCATGCTAGTTAGTTAGCTGTATATCCTTTACGGGACGTCGCAGTCAACACCAGCATTTTTTGTAATGTGATCTCTTGGCAAGTTTACGTTCAGTAGTTTGCCATCCGGTTCAGTATGGTTGATAGGTCAGAGATACGTTAATGGACGGTGTTTAGTGCAGGATAGCATGGTATAAATGAAGATCGTAAACTGATTTGAGGTATTAGACGTAGACAGTCAAAATGTTTTGGGCATGTTATGAGAAAAAATGGATTGGAGAACGTGGTGACAACTGGCAAGATAGAAGGGAAGAAACCAAAGGGAATACCGAGAAGTAAATACCTGGATGGCTTGGCCACGTGGCATGGTCGGGACAGAAACACGAAGCTGATCCACGACTCTAGTGATCGAGTGAGATAGCAAAACGTGACCGCCCATGCTTATCGGCATGGCACATGATAGATGGATGAACATGGTTGGTTGGTTGGTTGGTTGGTTGGTTGGTTGGTTGGTTGGTTGGTTGGTTTAAAAACAAAAGTTCCAAATTCGGCCTCGTTCAACCTGCTTCTTTCAGCTGTGGTTATTGTTGAGGTCCGTGGTTTTTGTAGGTTCATTCACCCTAATTCTTGATAATGTAGAAAATGCAGACAAGAAAATCCGGCTGCTGTTGAGGCTGAAGTACAAGCGTTGATTTTCGAGAATTCGCTAGACGGTGACGCGGTCATCTACACAGATGGGTCGGTCGTCCGACATGTGAGAAGCTCATGGGCCTTTACAGCTCGGGCCGGAGGGAGAATTGTGAAGGAGGACTCTGGTGCTGTCACTGAAACCACAAGTAGCCTGACCATGGAAGTCATGGCAGTAAGTAAAGCAATAACATGGCTCGAGACACAGACATTCACTAGGGCTTGTTTCCTTAGCGACTCAATGAACATGATCAAGAGGATAGAGGAGGGGTCGATCCGAAGAGAGTGGTTGCTGCCTCTGAAGCGGTCTCGGCTGGCAAAGATTAGTTTCATCTTCGTGCCAGGTCATGCGGGAGTACAAGGAAATGAGCGGGCTGACAAGCTCGCAGGTGAGGCTACTGTGGAGGGCGGACGCGCCATGGACCAGGCTGACATTCTGAATGCTCTACGAGAAGTGAGACTTTTGCGAGAACCAAGTGATGACTGTGAATCTACAACAATGGCCAGACTGCGGGAGCAGCAAATTAAAAGAGGGGTGGCCAAACAAGAACACTACGCAGGAAGCCAAAGAAGATTGATAAACCAACACAGAACTGGCGTCGTTAGCCGCTACACGCTGCGGGATTTGCTGAGGAGGAGATCCGAGCACTTATGGACTGAATGGTTCGATGTGCAACGAGGATGATCTGTCGACTAACTAACTAACTAACCCCTAATTCTTGTCTTGTGAATCCTATCTCGGACTGGTTATGTAGCGTTTGTGTCTGGGACGTCATGAGCATGGCATATTATACCACAACATCTAGTCTGAGAATGGAGGTGGAGGCAACCACAGCGGTGTTCCACTTGCTGGAGGACGAACAGCCCACCCTTTTGTCTTGATTGTAAAGGGTTCACATAGTATGTTGAGAAGGGTGAAGACAAATATCCTCAGTTCAAAAGTCAAAAATAGGTAGCATCTCTTGGGAAACGAGTAGGCGGATAGATTGACTGTATCTGCACCAATGGGTGGAATATTGTTGCATGATCGAGGCAGACGACGTGGTCAGAGCACTTTGGAATCACGTGTATAGTCTAGAATAAAACCTACTCCAACATAGCCTAGAGAAAATGGTTGGACAGGGAGTGACCACAGAATCTGGCCGACACTCAGTATTACGAGGAAACGCAAGACGGACATATAATCAGTCTGCAACTAGTACCATTAGTACTGGGACTCTTCGCTGGCTGTTGAAGATGAGGACGGAGCACGTATGGGAATGTTCCGAGTGCTGTGATGTTGGTTGCCACTCATATCTCTCCACAGATCTCGGCCCTTCGTGGTCTGGACCAACTTTCCTGATAATATTCCTTCATACTATCGTCTCAGTTCATACAGCATCGTTTCTCTCCGTCTGTTTCTCCCCCTGATCTTTCCAGTCATCATGTTTTCCTATGCCCCCGTTCTTTTTATATGACAAAAACAAGCTGTTTGTCACTTTCTTATAGTTGTATACAATATTTCAATGTAATTAGCCACTTCCAAGCAGTCATTGTTGCTTACTCTTGCAGTACAACGTATTCACAACATTCACTTTGGGAATCACATCTTTGCAGCGATAATGCTTTTCGTAATTTTATTTCTTTTAGTTCTAACTATTTCAAAATAATCTATTTGAAAATAATGTTCGTTCGTTTGGTTGTTCGTCTGTTAGCTCGTTTGTTCGTCAGGAATAAAAAAATAATAATACAGAAGCAGTATAAAAAACAAAAAAACACACGGATAAAGATAATTAGAGAGCGAAATGAAAAATGATAAAGACATGAAAGGAACAATACAAGATAGCAGAGGACAGACAAGTTTGATCTCAACGGCAAGTGGCCTATGCTTCAATGGGAGCTATATGGCAGCCTGAGCAATTGTAAAACCGGTTGTAGTGGTGGTGGTAGCAGTAGTATTAATAACAGCAGCAGCAGCAGTGAGAAAGTAGTAGTAATTGTGGTTGTAGTAACAGTAGTAGTAGTAGTAGTAGTAGTAGTAGTAGTAGTAGTAGTAGTAGTAGTAGTAGTAGTAGTAATAGTAGTAATGTGTGTTAGGTCTTATTCAGATGTGACTGAGCTACCGCATGACAGTAGACGGTACTACCTGCTTTCTGTTAGCGCCGAAAGTGGGACGGCGCTCACCAAACCTGACAGCCCACATTGGGCCAACGGCTCCGGGCGGAGGGATGTAATTTGGGTAATTAAAAAAAATTAATAACAAGTTCGAGGAAATTCGAACTAAAGACTAAATGTCATGGCAGGGCAGACCAGTCCCTAAACATTGGCTGACAGTTGATCTAGGATGGAAGCTCCAACAGGCGGACAGATGGATCATTGTTATGCTGATCCGGCAGCTTATCTTGTTCCAGACGTATTGGTGTTACCTTTCCTCTAGAGAAAACTAGACAGGTCGAGAGAGGGATCATGCTGCATGGGCAACGCATAGTCTCTAACTTCAGCCCAGGCTTTGTGTTATGGAGAGGTATAACTCCATTTGACAAGCTATCGTCTGTCAAGACGGCAAGGTGCCATTGAGTAGTAGAATTATAATAATAAAGTTGTAGTTCAAGTAGTAGTAGTAGTAGTCTTAGTAGTAGCAGCAGCAGTAGTAGTCATTGAAGCAGCAGCAGTAGTAGTAGTAGTAGTAGTAGTAGTAGTAGTAGTAGTAGTAGTAGTAGTAGTAGTAGTAGTAGTAGTGATAGAAAAAAAGGAGTATTAGCAGTAGCAACAGCAGAAAAGTAGCAGTAGTGGTGGTATGTTAGTAGTAGTAGTAGTAGTAGTAGTAGTAGTAGTAGTAGTAGTAGTTGTAGTAGTAGTAGTAGTAGTAGTAGTAGTAGTAGTAGTACTACTACTACTACTACTACTAGTAGAAAAGAAGGAGTATTAGCAGTAGCAACAGCAGTAAAAGTAGTTGTAGTGGTGGTATGGTAGTAGTAGTAGTAGTAGTAGTAGTAGTAGTAGTAGTAGTAGTAGTAGTAGTAGTAGTAGTAGTAGTAGTGGTAGTAGTAGTAGTAGTAGAAAAGAAGGAGTATTAGCAGTAGCAACAGCAGTAAAAGTAGTTGTAATGGTGGGTTTGTTAGTACTAGTAGCAGCAGTTGTAGTCGTAGCAGCAGCGTAGTAGTAGTGGCATACTAGCTGTAGTGATAGTATTATATTCAGTAGTAGTAGTTATATTAGTAGTAGTTGTGGAGGGGTTGAGGAGAAGACGAGTACTTTACCTGAGAACAAAAATGAGGTTGATTGGGAAGTAGCAGGCTGCGAAGAGCACAACAATGGCTATGAGCATTTTGGCGACTTTCTTCCTGGAGTCCAGTTGTACATCCGCGTGTGTTTCGTATCCGTTTCCGGTATCACACTCTGAAATTAAAAAGTCACACGGTCACACTATGAACGGAAGAAAATTTCCGCTAGAGTTCTATAAAAGCAGCCTGCTGTGTCGTCTAACGGGTATGCATAGAATTTGGTGGAACTGCGGTAAAGCTGTGAAAGTTTAAACAATATATAATGACACAAAGTAGTGCAGCTTTACATAACAGAGTTACGACACATACAGAACGTTGCGGCGGTTAGCCTTCATCAGCAAACAAACACATTCACAAACACAACATACAGTCAAGGAGAACTCCTGTGACTACATTAGAAGGTGATGACAGGACGAGAGGAACAAATGCATGGGAAAATGGAAGCAATGAAGAGGAAACGAGAATTGACAAAATGTTAATGGAAAAGAATGTTAGTCGAAGAAAATGTTTAATAGAAAAACTGTTTATAGAGAAAAAAACTGTATACTCACCTCACGTACGGACCTGTGAATGTTTACGGAAATCTCAGGTGTATTTTTATAACGGTGCTGGATGTTACGGTACAGTGAGCACATAGAAAGAAGGGGGCGGGGTAGGAGGCGTGTAAAATTGACCACGACCCCATTGTGTTGTTGGTCTGGGTGGACTGGTGTGTAGGAACCCGCGTACTTACATAGACACACTTCAACTGACAAAATGCTAGTGAGAGAGGGGGAGAGGGAGGGAGAGAGAGAGGGAGAGAGATAGAGAGAAAGGAAGAGAGAGAGGGGGAGAGGAAGAGAGAGAGGGAGAGAGAGAGGGAGGGAGAGAGGGGGGAGAGAGAGGGAGAGAGAGAGGGGGAGAGAGAGAGTGAGGGAGGGTGACTCACCCTCCCTCACTCTCTCTCTCCCCCTCTCTCTTCTCCCTCTCTCTCCCTCTCTCCCCCCTTTCGCGCTCTCTCTCTCCCTCTCTCTCTTCCTCTCCCCCTCTCTCTCTTCCTTTCTCTCTATCTCTCTCCCTCTCTCTCTCCCTCTCTCCCTCCCTCTCCCCCTCTCTCTTCTCCCTCTCTCTCCCTCTCTCCCCCCTTTCGCGCTCTCTCTCTCACTCTCTCTCTCCCTCTCTCTCTCTCCTCTTACATCTGGCTTCTCTGTGCATACCTTCTTCACGTGCATTGCCAGTGGTTGGATCTTACACAACCCCAACAACTCTAGGACTGGGCGAGGGGCTCCTGTAGCGCGGTGTATGACTAGCAACCATACTGACTATTTCGTAGGTTACAATATACCCCATGTGGTAGGTCGCAGGCCCTTTTCCTCTCTCTGTCTCTCTCTGTCTCTCTCTGTCTGTCTCTCTCTCTCGCTCTCCTCTCTCTCTCTCTCGCTCTCTCTCTCTCCCTCTCTCTCTCTTCTTGCATGTCCACATACACTAGCATTTTGTCAGTTGAAGTGTGTCTATGTAAGTACGCGGGTTCCTACACACCAGTCCACCCAGACCAACAACACAATGGGGTCGTGGTCAATTTTACACGCCTCCTACCCCGCCCCCTTCTTTCTATGTGCTCACTGTACCGTAACATCCAGCACCGTTATAAAAATACACCTGAGATTTCCGTAAACATTCACAGGTCCGTACGTGAGGTGAGTATACAGTTTTTTTCTCTATAAACAGTTTTTCTATTAAACATTTTCTTCGACTAACATTCTTTTCCATTAACATTTTGTCAATTCTCGTTTCCTCTTCATTGCTTCCATTTTCCCATGCATTTGTTCCTCTCGTCCTGTCATCACCTTCTAATGTAGTCACAGGAGTTCTCCTTGACTGTATGTTGTGTTTGTGAATGTGTTTGTTTGCTGATGAAGGCTAACCGCCGCAACGTTCTGTATGTGTCGTAACTCTGTTATGTAAAGCTGCACTACTTTGTGTCATTATATATCGTCTAACGGGTAGAATGTTATAACAACATTATTGTCTTCAGCCGCGCATTGGAGTTCAGTTTATAGTCTGGGGTAAAAATCCATATAGAAATAAATGGGGAAAAGTAAAAAGTTTCGCGTCTTGATCACATAAAAACTTAATTTTCCATTTACAAGTTAGCAGTAAAGAACCCATTTTCACGCCATAAGGTTTATTTAGGCATATGGTGACAGTCCCGCATTTTTTAAAAGACCAATCGACTCTCTATGGGTGATATGGTTAAAATGACGTCGGCCTCCTGTACTTTCCATGACATGTCAAGGTACTAAATTTTTGACTGAGTCGACCTAATAGCCCAGTCAGCGAAAGAAAGCCTACGATGGCTTACGGGAAATACATATCAAGAAGAGAAAGTGAATGGTTACAGTTCCCTTTCACAAGATGTGAAATTTCAAACAGAAATAGCAGTCTTATCAGTTAAAACTGAGAGTTGTCCTTGGTTATGTGTAAGCTACAAATCCTGGACAATTAGTAAACAGGCGAAACATCACTGGAAGCTTTGGAGACGTGGTTGTATAGAAGAATGCTGAATAGTAATTGGACAACCAAAATGAGCAATATGGACATTTTGAGGTTAGCTAAGTCGCAAAGACAACTTATCACAAACATCAGAAAGAAGCAGTCATCGTGTTTTTGGCTACGTTATTAGACCACAAATACTGGAATATGGCGTTACAAGCGGAAATTTTTGAGGACAGAGAGATAGAGGAAGACAGTGGGAGCAGATTCTTGACAATCTTGTGTCAAGGCAAGGAAGGGAGTTAACACACGAATTGATCTATGCCGTGGAAGATCGCAATTTGAGGAGAAGCATGGTCGCCCACGCCAGCCGGCAGGGAACTGGATGATGATGAAGTGTGAGTAAGTAAAGGATTCTTTGTGCACACTTAGAGGCGTAGTGGACAAATAGTGCTAGTCTGCTATGTTCATTGACCAGTCAGCACTAGAGGGATGATATGGCCAGTATCACACCGGTCGTCCTTACCTTTCAAGATCATTTCTGGTCATCATCATCATGTGACACTCCATTAGGCGTGGGCGGTCATATTTCGCTATCTCACGATCACCAGAGTCGTGGATCAGCTCTATGTTTTGTCTCGATGATGCCATGTGTCCAAGACATCCATATCTTTATTTTTCTGCATTCCTTTTGTTTTTCCTCCTCATTCTTGCCAGTTATCACCAAATTCTCCAATTTATTTAATCTTATAACACGCCCAACAATTCTTGACTGTCGTGCAATATTTGATTTATGGCGTCTGTGTTCACATTCATTAAGGGAATGCATTTTTATTAAATAATAATGCGTCTACATCATCATGCAGCAGGACGTATGCAGAACCTGGCTGTCATCACGACCCGTCGAACAGGTTCTAGATCTGTTGACAGTTATCTTGCCTCATGCATGTTTATGTCCAAGGTGTCTGTAATATCCCGTGCCCATCTTCGTTCTGGTCGGCTAATAGAATTCGTTCACAAAGCCTTTAGTCTGCTGCCCGCAGATGTCCGTCCTCACTTCTTCTACTAACTGTTGCAGAACCTGTTACTTAGATAGTGTGCCTATTCATTTTCCTTAGTTTCTTGTTGTCTGAGATAGCCTACATTGTAATGAGTTTTGTATTGATAAGATGTAATGTATCCATCGAGTTTCAGCTTAATTTGAATTATCAGCAGATAATCTGCTTCCATATCTGCGGATCTAACAGCTCTTACGTTGTGTAGAGATGATCTCAATTTCTTGTGAGTACAGATATGACAAATTAAATTTTATTGTGTATGGACTAGTGAAGCCTATTTTACGTATTATTTTATATGAAAAAGCACACCCACCAATAACGTCACAATTCACTGCGCAGATACTGGTGAATAACTCACAATTTTCGTCCACTACACCATGTCTCTCTTTCCCGATGATCTCTTCAGCGCCCATGTTAACCTATTGTATCGTGACATTCAGGTCATCCATCCCAATTTTCATTTCTTAGGTTACCTACAATACTTTGGATTTTCATGAACAATTACTTAATGTTTAATTCATCTGTGTCATTTATGAATGCGCAACACTAGACCACCTTGCTATTTCTTCTTCTATCGCCCGTTATGCTCCAGTGGTGCATAAGCCATCAACCGACTCACTCTAAACCGTCTCGTCTTTCACATTCTTTACATTTTATTCATTTCTGTTTCTATAATCATGTATACTTTTGTTCCGGTAGTTCTAAATGTTGTTGATATTATTCTTGAAGTCACTGCTTCCCACTATATTAGTGCATTATCTGCTTCTTTAAATAGCATTACAATCACACCTTTATGTTGTGTGAATTGCTCTCTATATATGACATGAGACCATCACTGTTTCAACTGTGCTTGAAATATTTTTGCCCGTTGGTTTCCACTTTGTTTCGCATAACCCCAAAACAACTCACACAAGCTCTTTTGTCCCGAGAACCATGGATTACCACCAAAGGTGGAGATAACAAACCACCCATGTCTACGTGGAAATTAAAGCGAAATCTCCACATTATCTTCAATCATCCACTGACTTGACCTGTACAGGACATTGCTCCATTCACCGTCTGCTGAAATGATTTCATGTTACCCTGGTTGGCGGGATAAATGGGTACTCTACCTTGCCCAGTGATGTTCCGTTGGCTTGCGGAGGGAAGGGGGTGGCTTACTACTTTCTGATAAGGGATATCTAATATCTTTAAAGAATAGATTTGTGAGCAATTCACAAATACGGGTAGGCCGGCTCCATGGCGAAGAGGATAAGGACTCAGTTCTTAATCCCGCATACTGCGTTCGAAACACAGCTGCGTTGTTGTTTTAATGAAATGGTCGGTCGTTCAGAAAGCAATGGCAAACTACTGAACGTAAACTTGCCCAGAAATCACAAAGAGTCCAAAAAAAAAAAATGCTGGAGTTGACTGCTACGTCCTTAGGATATGCAGCTAACTGGTTTTCCTTAGGAACGGCATATTCTCACATGTCATACCAGCTTTCGGATTGAATAAGCTCACATGACGTGACAGTATTTGGTAGGGCATTATGCCTCGTTCATCACCATCCTAGGTTTTCCCGTGTGCAGCTTATTTGCTTTTCCCAACTTCTCCCCATCAGAGATGCAGTAAGCAGTAAGTGAAACGGGGAACCACATAAATCCTCTAACGCCCGATTTACCATGGATCACATAGTGCAAAAGCGGATTTTAAAAATTGATCTGGACTCAAAAGTCGACCCGGCCTAAAACAGTTTCAGAAAATGTCTTTGGAAGTAAAGGCGGTCAGTGTGATACTGACCAAATCACCCACTGAGAGCAGATTGGTCTATAAAATATGAGACTAGTACGATTTGCCCAATGCGCCTTAAAGCGTGTAAAATGGTGCTTTACTTACTACTAAGCAACCATTATACTGTGAATTCTTTGACACTGTATGAGTGAATAAACCTAATAATTTATGATTATAGGTCAAAATGAGTGAATAAAACTAATAATTAATGTTTATAGCTAAAAATGAGTTTTTTGTGTGCATAATCCTTTTTACAGGACGTTGCAGTCAGCACCAGCATTTCTGGCGCTGTGATCTCTTGACACGTTCACGTTCAGTAGTTGGCCATTGTTTTCTGAACGACCGGCATCGATACAAACGCAAAACCAACGCAACGCGATCTGCTGCAAAATCGCACAAAGCTGTGTGTCGAACGCGGATATACGGGATTAAGAACCGCGTCCCTAGCCCTTCGCCACGGAGAGGGCAAAAATGAGTTAATAAAACTAAAAATGTTTGGTCAAGTACAGCTCATTTTGGCAAACTTAGCTTAGAATAACTAGATGGGGTGGCTTTCAATCTCAGTAAAAGATTCGGTATTTATTCTGGCAACAAGTCAATCCATCCCTTTGTTAACTGTTACTCTGTAACTCTATCCCGTATTAGCAACCAAGAACCCACAATAAACTTTCATTTCCGCAGAGTGCCAGAGAGAGGCTGCTGTCGTAGCAACTAGAGAAACACTCGGGAAGGAAGTGGTATTGTGCTGATGGTAGACCAGAAAGCTAAATCTGGGTAAACCCACACCAAGACTCAGCCGTCTTCATCAATATCAACTCGGTGGTGTCTGTTGATGAAACTAGATTGGCCTGTCTGCTGTTTGATGGGGTAAGACGGTACGATCTAGGTAACCCAGACACCAGATCAACTTTTAGACAGGAACGGCGTTCTATTCATCAATCGAGTAATGTTTATTTTAACTGAGACAGTGGATCTACATCTGGCAAGAAAAACGAGTCGGCAGAATGGTGAATAGGTATTCTTTCTCTTCTTCTTCTTTTACCGTTGGTTCTTTCATATTTACACCGACAAACGAGTTCTCGTAATGTAGTGAATAGATGTTCGGAGCTTCTCTTTTGTTCCTTGCAGTGTTTAATCCAGTTTGTGTGTGGGGTCTGGTATTTCTCATTTTGCTGTCTAGCCACAAATGGAGCAGTCGTGGCGGAGCGGTGAATATGTGGTGAGTGGGTGACGTGTTTAGCGGGGTAGGGAGTGCGCGGTGTGTTGGTGATGTCTGTGTGTGTTAGTGGAATGGTAAATCCGATATGCGTGGTTGATGCGTGCCAGTGTACGTCGCTTAAAAGCCGACAGGTTCGACTTCACTGCACCGGGTTTTATCCCATATGACTCAGTCTGCAGCGCGGAAAGCGTCCCACAAAGTACGAACTCCGTAGCTCCTGCGACGAACCACAGGACTCTCCGAAAAAATGCACTCGTGAACTGAAGGACGCGGTCCGGAATCCATCAAACAATCTTTGGAGCCCTAGTCAAACGGCTTGACTACTTCGCCACTGAGCCTCCCTAAAAGAAGGTTCCGTATGTATGTTACAACCCTCTGGGCAGTAAATGTTCTGGGAAGTAAATATTCTGTGCAGTGTATGTGTGATTTTTGCAGGTATTTTAAAAAATACCCTACATAATCTCTTGGACACGTGCTTAAAGAATGTACCCCCTACATTACACGACGTACGACTTGGAAGACCACGGTTTCGCAGCGCCTAACACTCTTGTCTGCCGGACCGGTAGTCATGAAACCTCATCTAGAAAGTGATTTAAACAAGGTTCATCTTGGGTCTCAGATCGACCCAGTCTAAAGTGAATACCAGGTAATATTAGGGGCGTAAAGGCAGCCTTCTTAGATCATGGTGAAAAACAGAATGTTCCGTATGCATGTTAGAACCTTCTGGAAGTAAATATTCTGGGAAGTAAATGTTCTGGGCAGTAAATGTTCTGGGAACTAAATATTCTGGGAACTAAATGTTCTGTGCAGTAAATGTTCTGGACAGTAAGTGTTCTTGGCAGTAAATGTTCTGAGCAGTAAGTATTCAGGGTAGTAAATGTTCTGAGTAGTAAATGTTCTGGGCATTAAATATTATGGAAAGTAAATGTTCTGGGCAGTAAATGTTCTGGACAGTAAATATTCTGGGCATTAAATGTTCTGGGCATTAAATGCTCTGGGAAGTAAATGTTCTGGGCAGTAAATGTTCTGGGCAGTAAATGTTCTGGGCAGTAAATGTTCTGGACAGTAAATGTTCTCTTCAGTAAATGTTCTTGGCAGTAAATGTTCTGGACAGTAAAGGCGACCGGCGTGATAATAAGCACAACACCAAACAAGTGCCTATTTGTGGATACAAATTAGCGACTACCATCATAAATCCGAACGGACTGTACCTGATATGGTACTACAGTTTATTCTATCACTGGCATCACGGGTTTATCATCATCATCTCATCTTGTTCCCCTTGTCGCTTGCGGTGTTGATGTGAAGCATACACTGAGGTAGCGTGCCCGTTTATGGGCTTCATACATTTAGATTCCCATGGAATCTGTTATTGCCTATTTCTATCGTTTACATGGTCGGCCGCTTCTTCTGGTTCCGTTTGGTCTGTACATCATTGCTTGTTGTGGTATATTGTTATCTGGTAGGCGAGTTTAATGGCCAAGCCATTTCACTTGCTGTTTTCTGATGAAATATAGCGCTGCTATAACCTCCCTCCTGTATTCCTGATTTCTTCATTTCTGATTTTCTCTCTTCTTGATATATTGAGTATTCACGTGAAGAATCTCATTTCCGTTTTTGTAGTTATTATTTTCTCTTTTTCTATCACTGTCCAGGTTCAGCATTGATAGTATTGAGTTGGTGGGATGATTGTGTTGTAGTGGGCTATTTTAAGAATCTATTGATACGTGTTTCTTCTTTAGTATTGATGCCATGTGTCCAATGAGTTTGGTGGTGTTTAATCTGATCTGATACAAAAATAAAACGTATTGATTAGAAACAGGCATAGGGACAAGTAAACTCACAACCAAACACAAAGAATTTACCTCTTATCATGGTTCCAGGTACGCGGACGTGCCAAAGATGGTGTGAAATAATCAGGTAGAATATAGCAATGATAACCATAGGTACGAGGTAGAAGGCAATCACGATGAACATCAGATATATTCCGGCCATCTTGCGGTCCAAGCCGATATCACAGATGCGCAGGTAGAGATTCAGCTCTGGTTGCTGTAGAAGAAACACACATCACACCACTGTAAAGGTATTATATTACTGCTGTGTGAAACACATCACAGTACTGAAGTGTTATTACATTACGGCTGTGTGAAACAGATAATAAAACTATAGTGCTATTATTACATTACTGCTGTGTGAAACAGATCTTAACGCTATTGTGTTATTACACTACTGCTGTGTGAAACAGATCATAACACTATAGTGTTATTACATTACTGCTGTGTGAAACAGATCATAACACTATAGTGTTAATACATTACTGCTGTGTGAAACAAATCATAACACTATAATGTTAATACATAATTGTTATGTGAAACAGATCATAACACTATAGTGTTATTACATTACTGCTGTGTGAAGCAGATCTTAACATTATAGTGTTAATACATAACTGCTGTGTGAAACAGATCATAACACTACAGTATTATTCCTGTTGTGTGAAACATAGAGTATGTAAGCAAGTAAAGGACCCATTTTCACGTAATGAGTCGTATTGGGTATATGGTGCTGATCCCACATTTTTATATGGAATGGTACTTGATTGGGCAGTACAATAAAAGTAAAAGACCCCGTTCCACGCGTTGAGGCTTGCTGTTTATTGTTCCAGCCCCATAATTGTAAATACCAATTGACACTTGAAGGGTAAAGTGAATCACTATCTCGCCGACATTACTTCCTATGGCATTTCCTGGTACACATTTTAGACTCGATCGTCGTAGGTTTTCATGTTAATTAACAAAATCTGTGCCAATGGCGGTTCGAGCACACGACCGATGAGCTGGCTGCGCTACCACGACTTCCATATTCGATTGGTGATGTGATCAATATCTCTCCGACAGCCATTGTTTTCCTTGATACTTCAAGGTACGTATGTTAGACTCAATCGAACTGGGAGCCCCTGTCAGTAGAAAAAAAACACCCAGTTTTGCAGAAGATTCGAACATTTGACCGCCGGGCCGACAGGCAAGTCTGCTAGTCACTGCGCTACCGTGGCTCCCGTGTCTATAAATAATTGTGCATGATAATTCTGTTAAACCCAAAGATTTGGCGACAAAAGTCCAAAGCAGACACACATTACAATGGATGTTTGGTGCGTGCATGACTTTCTAGAGACAAAATACATATCATCATCATCAAATGCCCTACCAGCAGGTGTCGGCTTTCATGTCTATCCACAGATCGCGGTACTTGGTGTGGTAGATAAACTCCGCTGATGATATTCCCCCTTGCCACCGGCTCAGTCCGTCCAGTATCATTTCTTTTGGTATGCCTCTGCCTCTCTTCCCCTTGATCTTTCCAGTTGTCACGATGTTCTCCAATACCTCTTTTTTTATCACATGACCAAGGGAAGTTGTTTGTCTCCCCCACCCACACACACATGCACACCTCCACACATATCCCCAAACCGACACATATCCCCCACACCCCCACACATCCCCCACGCACACATGCCCCACACACATCCCAACACACACATCCCAGCACACACATCCCCCCACACACTCCTACAGACACACATCCTCACATCT
Source organism: Cepaea nemoralis (assembly GCA_014155875.1). Classification (NCBI taxonomy): domain Eukaryota; kingdom Metazoa; phylum Mollusca; class Gastropoda; order Stylommatophora; family Helicidae; genus Cepaea; species Cepaea nemoralis. Next base: position 205,869 of record JACEFZ010028301.1, read on the forward strand.
AGACACATACATGATCCCTTACATAATCACTTATACTAGTATGAACAACTTCCTACACTTTGCACACACATATACTGACGGTTATCGTGAGCTGTCTTACAAAAATGTAAGAAACAAAGAAAACATTGTACATATACATTGTGTAACGTAAATAAAAAAGTGATGCAATTCAATAAGTTAATTCCTAAAATTGACATAAACACGATGGAATAAGCATATGCAAGTAGACATCGGGGCAACATAATGTATATGTTTTCATATTATACAGTAGACAGTAACTAGTTCATTTCCCTCTCACTTTCTCTCCTCTTGCTATCGCTGTTTATAACTAATTTGACATATGAGTCCGCTCCGTGGCTAAATAGTCGCTTCCGTGGCTAAAGACTTGCGAACGCGGTTCGTGAGCCGGGTACCAGGCGTTCGAAGCTCAGCTGCGACCGATTTGCGCAGCAGACCGTGTCGCGTTGTGTTATAACGTGCTGGTGTGGGAGCCTCCACACATACACACACACCCACCTACCGTCATATTCCCTCACCAAACCACCCACCCATCCATCCTCCCAACCCCGCACAACTCCACCCACACACATCCCCCATCCACACACACATCCCCCATCTACACACACCTCCCCCCACACACACACACCACCAATACACACATATAAAAAGCGATAGCAAGAGGAGAGAAAGTGAGAGGGAAATGAACTAGTTGCTGTCTACTGTTAATGCAACTAAATTACAGAAAGGATGGTGTGCTGATGCCGAGGAAAGGGGTTTAAACCCTACACAGAACAGCTGGACTAAAATGTTGACCTATCGTCCTTGACTTCGGGACGTTAATTACAAGTACCTCTGAAGTCGGATTGGGTTCGCCTGATGGCAAGGGATACTGTTAATAGGGAAAACTAATCGACACGCAAAATTAAGTACAGTACTTCCGGAAGTAGTGTGTATGGACTACGCTTGAGTTCAAAGCGAGCGAGCGAAAAAAAAACAAACCAAAAGAATTAGTTTAACTGATTCAGTACCGAAGGACAATATATCACTAAATAGGACCTCCCATTTGGACAGAACTACGATATATCGCCATCCTAGGGTCATCGTGTTATTTATTTTGTTTCATTTGTATCTGCTGCAATTTCAATACTCAGTAAACGGAAATTTACATTACATTTGTTCATATGATTGTGTACCATGTTTGGTTCAAACTTACTTTTTGTTTGGCACAGAATCATTTTAACGACTAATTTGACATATGAGTCGGCTCCGTGGCTAAAGGGTCGGCTCCGTGGCTAAAGGTTCGGCTCCGTGGCTAAAGACTTGCGAACGCGGTTCGTGAGCCGGGTACCAGGCGTTCGAAGCTCAGCTGCGACAGATTTGTGCAGCAGACCGTGTCGCGTTGTGTTATAACGTGCTGGTATGGGAGCCGGTCGTTCAGAAAGCAATGGCAAACTACTGAACGTAACACTTGCCTAGTACATCAACAGCAGCTGAAAAATGCTGGTGTTGACTGCAACGTCCCGTAAGGGATACGCAAAAAAAAAATAATTGACATATGACGTTCCGTTGAATGTAATAATATTGATATCACACAGCGATGCAATTATCTGCTCAGGGAGAAAACCTTAAAACAATTAAGAAAAACACATGTATAATTTATTTAGAATGCGAGAGACCAGCGAACTAACTTTATTTTAAACGTATTAAGAACTGAGTGCACGGGTCAACCTTTCATTATTATCTTTATAATAGGCGAAGCAGATCACAGATTGCTACCTGTTGACAAGTTGGTGAATGAAGCAGACTAACACTTTTGCCACTTGCCATTATTAGCACTAGCAGCCGATCACAGGTGGATGGCTGTGACCACAATGGGTTGTGTCGGAGGCGTGACCACATGGAGTTGTGTCTCAGGCGTGACCAAAGGCTGATACCGAGGCAATGGGCTGTGTCGCAGACGTGATCACAAGCGGATAGCTTGGCGTTATCACAGCGGATTATGTCACAGGCGTGATCACAGGCTGATAATTAGGCGTGACCACAAGGTGTTGTGTTGTAGGCGTGAGGACAAGGGATTGTGACGCAGGCGTGACCACAGGCGGATAATTAGGCGTGACCACAAGGGATTGTGTCGGAGGCGTGACCGCAAGGAGTTGTGTCGCAGGCGTGATCACAAGGGGTTGTGTCGAAGGCGTGATCACAAGGGGTTATGTCGGATTACAGGCGGATAATTAGGCGTAACCACAAGGGATTGTGTCACAGGCTTGACCACAGGCAGATAATTAGGCGTGACTACAAGGGTTTGTGTCCCAGGCGTAATCAACGACGGATAATTAGGCGTGACCACAAAGGGTTCTGTCGTAGGCGTGATCACAGACGGACAAGTAAGCGTGACCACAATGGTTTTGTGTCACAGGCGTTATCACATGCCGATAATTAGGCGTGACCACAAGGGGGTGTGTCGCAGGCGTGATCACAGGCTGATAATTAGGCGTGACCACAAGGGGTTGTGTCGCAGGCGTGATCACAGGCAGATAATTAGGCGTGATCGCAAGGAGTGTGTCGCAGGCGTGATCACAATGAGTTGTGTCGCAGGCGTGATCACAGGCAAATAATTAGGCGTGATCGCAAGGAGTGTGTCGCAGGCGTGATCACAATGAGTTGTGTCGCAGGCGTGACCACAGGCGGATAATTAGGCGTGATCACAGGTGGAAAATTAGGCGTGATCGCAAGAGGTTGTGTCGCAGGCGTGATCACAAGGGGTTGTGTTACAAAAGTGATCACAAAGGGTTGTGTCGCAGGCGTGATCACAGACGGACAAGTAGGCGTGACCACAGTGGGTTGTGTCACATGCGTGATTGCAGGCGGATAATTAGGCGTGACAATAAAGGGTTGTGTCGGAGGCGTGACCACAGGCGGATAATTAGGCGTGATCACAAGAGGTTGTGTCATAGGCGTGACCACAAGGGGTTGTGTCCCAGACATAATCAAAGGCGGATACCGATGCTTGACCACAACGGGTTGTGTTGCAGGCTGGCACATCGCATGCGTATTCACAAATGGGTATTACGTTGTACGTATTACGTATTATAAGAGAACGCTTTGCAGGCTTAATGACAGGATAGTAAGTCTAAGGTGAGTTCACAGACGTGTACTTAAACATGATCACAGGCGGGCACTTAACTATGACCATGAGCGGGTATTTAGGTATGCTCACAGACGGGTACTTAAGCATGATCACAAGCGGATACTTAGGTATGATCAAAGTCGGGTACTTAGACATGATCACAAGCTGGTACTTAGTTGTGATCACATAAAAGAAGGTCATAGACGATCACAGGCGGGTATATGGTAGGCGTTATCATAGGCGAGTACATGGTTGGTGTGATAAGATGGAGAGTGTGTCGCAGTCGTGATCACAGTTGGGTATTCCGTATGCATGATCACAGGTGAGTACGTAAGCGTGTTCACAGGTGCACACGTCGAAGGTGTGATCACATGTGGATACGTCAAAGTAAGATCACGGTAACTACTATACATGACATAGGTGGATACGTCAAAGTAAGATCACGGTAACTACTATACATGACATAGGTGGATACGCCAAAGTAAGATCACTGTAACTACTATACATGACATAGGTGGATACGTCAAAGTAAGATCACGGTAACTACGTATACATGACATAGTTGGATACGTCAAAGTAAGATCACGGTAACTACGTATACATGACATAGGTGGATACATCAAAGTAAGATCACGGTAACTACGTATACATGACATAGGTGGATACGTCAAAGTAAGATCACTGGTAACTGCGTATACGTGACATAGGTGGATACGTCAAAGTAAGATCACTGGTAACTGCGTATACGTGACATAGGTGGATACGTCAAAGTAAGATCACTGGTAACTGCGTATACGTGACATAGGTGGATACGTCAAAGTAAGATCACTGGTAATTGCGTATACGTGACATAGGTGGATACGTCAAAGTAAGATAACTGGTAACTGCGTATACGTGACATAGGTGGATACGTCAAAGCAAGATCACGGTAACTACTATACATGACATAGGTGGATACGCCAAAGTAAGATCACTGTAACTACTATACATGACATAGGTGGATACGTCAAAGTAAGATCACGGTAACTACGTATACATGACATAGTTGGATACGTCAAAGTAAGATCACGGTAACTACGTATACATGACATAGGTGGATACGTCAAAGTAAGATCACGGTAACTACGTATACATGACATAGGTGGATACGTCAAAGTAAGATCACTGGTAACTGCGTATACGTGACATAGGTGGATACGTCGAAAGCACATTCACAATCAATGCCCTAAGGGAACAATTAGCACCATTATACGCGTCGTCCCTGAAGATGTAAAATGCCAGCACACGTCTTGCATACCCCGCTGATTTCTAAATATTTAAAGAAACAACACAGTCCATTTCGAGATAGTCGGGAGAAAAAGACACTACACCAACCTGGCTCCGACAAATACAAGTGTGTGTGTGTGTGTGTGTGTGTGTGTGTGTGTGTGTGTGTGTGTGTGTGTGTGTGTGTGTGTGTGTGTGAGTGTGTGAACGGCAAACATTGATTCTTTCAAGTAATGAGCTAGCATATTTATAGTGTTATTTATTTTGTTTTATTTGTATCTGCTGTGTGTGTGTCTGTGTGTGTGTGTGCGCGCGTACGTGTGTGTGAGTGTGTGTGCGTAGAACGATGATGAATCCAAATAATGAGTTAGTATGTGTATCCGTGACATTGATTCTTCAAAATAATGAGCTAGTATATGTATCCGGGACATTGATTCTTCCAAATAATGAGCTAGTATATGTATCCAGGACTTTGATTCTTCCAAATAATGAGCTAGTATATGTATCCGGGACTTTGATTCTTCCAAATAATGAGTTAGTATGTGTATCCGGGATATTAATTCTTTCAAATAATGAGTTAGTATGTGAATCCAGGACATTGATTCTTCTAAATAATGGTTTGGTATGTGCATTCGGGACATTGATTCTTCCAAATAATGAGTTTGTATATGTATCCGAGACTTTGAATCTTCCAAATAATGAGTTAGTATGTGTCTCCGGGATATTGATTCTTCCAAATAATGAGTTAGTATGTGTCTCCGGGATATTGATTCTTCCAAATAATGAGTTAGTATGTGTCTCCGGGATATTGATTCTTCTAAATAATGTGTTAGTATGTGCATTCGGGACATTGATTCTTCCAAATAATGAGTTAGTATGTGTATCCGGGACATTGGTTCTTCCTAATAATGAGTTAGTATGTGTATCCAGGATATTGATTCTTCCAAATAATGAGTTATTATGTGTATCCGGGACGTTGATTCTTCTAAATAATGAGCCAGTATTGGTATCCGGGACTTTGAGTTTTCCAAATAATGAGTTAGTATGTGTATCCAGGATATTGATTCTTCCAAATAATGAGTTATTATGTGTATCCGGGACGTTGATTCTTCTAAATAATGAGCCAGTATTGGTATCCGGGACTTTGAGTTTTCCAAATAATGAGTTAGTATGTGTATCCAGGATATTGATTCTTCCAAATAATGAGTTACTATGTGTATCCGGGACGTTGATTCTTCTAAATAATGAGCCAGTATTGGTATCCGGGACTTTGAGTTTTCCAAATAATGAGTTAGTATGTGTATCCGGGACATTGGTTCTTCCTAATAGTGAGTTAGTATGTGTATCCGGGACATTGGTTCTTCCTAATAATGAGTTAGTATGTGTATCCGTGACTGTGGTTCTTCCTAATAATGAGTTAGAATGTGTATCTGTGACTTTGGTTCTTCCGAATAATGAGTTATATGTGATCGGGACTTGTTCTTCCAAATAATGAGTATGGTATCCGGGACATTGGTTCTTCCAATAATGAGTTAGTATGTGTATCCGGGACATTGGTTCTTCTAATAATGAGTTAGTATGTGTATCCGTGACTTTGGTTCTTCCTAATAATGAGTTAGTATGTGTATCCGGGACATTGATTCTTCCAAATAATGAGTTAGTATGTGTATCCGGGACGTTGATTCTTCCAAATAATGAGCCAATATTTGGGATCCGGGACATTGGTTTTCCAATAATGAGTTAGTATGTGTATCCGGGACATTGATTCTTCCAAATAATGAGTTAGTATGTGTATCCGGGACATTGGTTCTTCCTAATAATGAGTTAGTATGTGTATCCGGACATTGGTTCTTCCTAATAATGAGTTAGTATGTGTATCCGGGACATTGGTTCTTCCTAATAATGAGTTAGTATGTGTATCCGTGACTTTGATTCTTCCAAATAATGAGTTATTATGTGTATCCGGGAAGTTGATTCTTCCAAATAATGAGCCAATATTGGTATCCGGGACTTTGAGTTTTCCAAATAATGAGTTAGTATGCGTATCCGGGACATTGATTCTTCCAAATAATGAGTTAGTATGTGTATCCGGGACATTGGTTCTTCCTAATAATGAGTTAGTATGTGTATCCGGGACATTGGTTCTTCCTAATAATGAGTTAGTATGTGTATCCGGGATATTGATTCTTCCAAATAATGAGTTATTATGTGTATCTGGGACGTTGATTCTTCCAAATAATGAGCCAATATTGGTATCCGGGACTTTGAGTTTCCAAATAATGAGTTAGTATGTGTATCCGGGACATTGATTCTTCCAAATAATGAGTTAGTATGTGTATCCGGGACATTGGTTCTTCCTAATAATGAGTTAATATGTGTATCCGGGATATTGGTTCTTCCTAATAATGAGTTAGTATGTGTATCCGGGACATTGGTTCTTCCTAATAATGAGTTAGTATGTGTATCCGGGATATTGATTCTTCCAAATAATGAGTTATTATGTGTATCTGGGACGTTGATTCTTCCAAATAATGAGCCAATATTGGTATCCGGGACTTTGAGTTTTCCAAATAATGAGTTAGTATGTGTATCCGGGACATTGATTCTTCCAAATAATGAGTTAGTATGTGTATCCGGGACATTGGTTCTTCCTAATAATGAGTTAATATGTGTATCCGGGATATTGGTTCTTCCTAATAATGAGTTAGTATGTGTATCCGTGACTTTGATTCTTCCAAATAACGAGTTATTATGTGTATCCGGGACGTTGATTCTTCCCAATAATGAGCTAGTATTGTATCCGGGACTTTGATTCCTCCAAATAATGAGTTAGTATGTGTATCCGGGACATTGATTCTTCCAAATAATGAGTTAGTGTGTGTATCAGGGACATTGATTCTTCCAAATAATGAGGTAGTATGTGTATCCGGGACGTTGAGTTTCCAAATAGTTAGTTTGGTTGTGTAAGCTAGACTCTGATTCTTCCAAATAATGAGTTAGTTTGTGTGTACGGCATTTGGTTCTCTCAAATAAATGAGTTAGTATGTGCGTGTGACGTTGATTCTTTCAACTAAATGAGTTAGTATGTGTGCGGGATGCTGATTGTTCTGAAAAACTTGTTGAACTAAATCGTGTATTGACAGAGTAGAGCATAACATATGACCACAGCCCACATCTAATGCAGAGATGATACTTGATGATGATTCTGGTTAAATGAAACATTCTTTTAACTATGCTTTAGAAAAACATATGATCAAATAAGAGCAACAGCTATGGCTACAAGGAAGAAAGAGAAACCTTGCTAGATTCATCTTTTCTCTTCTACTCCATAGACAGAGTTTCCGACGCCAGCAGTGTGGTTTCGTGTTTTACCGCCAAAAGACTTGAACTGCTCACAAGGAAGAAGAGATCTTTATAAAGAAACTGACTGCTGAGCTATGTAGGATGATGTGAGCTTTTCTCAATGGACTTAATCGATAAACTTGTCGCCGATACCACAGACAGCCCAGGAGGATAACAGCTCACTTGGCGGTCTTCAATTCTGTGTGTGTACCTTTTTGTCACATTATGCCCTGAGAAATGTTTCTTTACCACACTTTGAGACAGTGTGACGTACAGATAAACAATATACCAGTCTTTACACAGAAAACGGAGAAAATTGAAGGACTGGGTGGAACTAGGTCAGAGGGAATCGAATGTTGAGAATTCGAACAAGAACAGTCGAGAAGAGGGAGTTGAGTAGAATGTTATAGAAATCAACACTGTTGCAAGCTTTCAGACATTGAAAACAGGGGTAAAATAACACTTTCTTTTCTTCCATTGATTGCACACTGTTTAAAACTCCACAACAGTACAACTACATGTGTATACGAAGCAGTGCAATATGTGTGTGTTTGTGTGTGTAAATTTGTGTGTCAGAACCTAAAGAAGAGAGTCGCGATTTTCAAGTAACGTTGCTAATATTGAGTTTGTGTGTGTTTGTTTTTAAATTATAAATGAATACATTGCAAGGTTTTCTTTTCACATACAAATACTGGTTATGATATATCAAGCACACACGCGCGTACACACACTCATGCATGTTGACACTCGCACACATACACGTGAATACACTTCTACACATTCATTCATTATGTCGTTTTTTAACACTTTAGCGCAATCCTCATCATCATTGTGTTCCATCATGGGCGTGGGAGGTCATGGTCCGCTAACTCACACGATTACCAGAGACTTGTATCAGGTTTGTGTTCTTGCAGCGATTATGCCATGTGGACAAGCCATCCAGAGATTTACCTCCGCGCCTTTTCCTTACTCTTTAACCTCAGATTTGCCAGTTGTCACTGAGATTTTAGATAATCCTAGGGGAATCTTAAAGTCTTGATATTTCAAGGTCCATTGCCCGGACAGTCAGAGCCCTTACTTGTCAATGTTATACATATGCATATTTTCTTGTGAGTTAAGTATAAAATAACATACGTTCTTGTCAATATGTATGAAAAATAATTGTCTTTTCACGTATTCGCTGCATCCAACCACCCACCTCTCCCCGACCGCGCTCGTGCCATTGTCAGTGTAACGTCCTAACCACTACCCTAACACACCATCTAATGTGTTTATATCGAGTATTAACTCTCAGTGTCGTGTGCATGTCGGAGTACTAACATATACGATTACTGCTTAATTCCTCAAAGGTAAAGTTTGAAACTAAATTGGAAGAAACATGCCAAGCCGTCCTGTCATTTGCTAGTGTGCAGCCTTGCCTTCCATGAAACACAAGAACGACTTATTTTGGCTAGACTTGTGCAGAAAATGACAAAGAACCTACCTCGAAATGGGTGACCACGGTGTTGGTAACATTGGGCGAGCCCAAGGCAGCGCTGATCAACCATATAATGAGCACGGTGACCTTGACCTTCCTCATGGTGATGCGGGACTTGAGTGGCCTGCAGATGGCGAAGTACCTCTCCACCGCGATGGCGCTGAGAGTCAGTACGGACACTCCGACAACAGTGTTCTGTGGATAAGTATTCCAGCTGGTTAGAACGTTCAGTTAGAGCATTCATGATTTCACATTGGTTGGTTGTGTGAATGGTTGTTGAGTGGTTGGTTGAGTGATTGTTGGTTGTGTGAATGGTTTTTTGGGTGGTTGGTTGAATGGTTGTTTGTTGTTTGAATGGTTGTTGGGTGTTTGGATGAAAGGTTGTTGGTTGACTGATTGAATGGTTGATGGTTATTTGAAAGGTTCTTAGGTGGTTGGTTGAATGGTTGCTGGCTATTTAAATTGTTGTTGGGTGGCTGGTTGAATGGTTGTTATGTGGTTTGAATAGTTGTTGGTTGTTTGTTTGAATGATTGATGGGTGGTTAGTTGAGGGATTCTTGGGGGAATATTTGAATGGTGTTTGGATTGTGTCTAAATGGTTGTTGGTTGGTTGATGCATTCCATGAATCTCTTTAACTTCAGAGACCGGCGTATTGGCTTCATGTTGTTGGGTCCAGAAAATGGCTGGCAAAATAGGCTAAAAGCCTAGAGGATCGACTTCATTGCATGGTAATTATTTCATATATCCCGGCTTCTCTCTACAGAGTAGCTCACCGCCTACCGAAAGTGACGCAAATCGTTTATATTGTCACGAAATGTTTCAGTTATTTTCGTCTCATAACGTTGCCAATAACGACGACTGCCTCTTTCTGATGTTTGTGATGAGTTGTATTTGCGACGTAGCTTCCTTTAAAATGTCCAGATTGTTTATTTTGATTGTCCAATTAATTTTCAACATTCTTCAATAAAACCACATCTCCAAGGCTTTCATAGATTTTTTCGCCTGTTTACTAATTGTCCAGGATTCGCAACCGTATGTTAACATTGGTTCTATGTAAGATGGAGGAACATTCTTTCTAACGTTCAAGGACAGTGTCTTATTGCACAAAACTTTCTTTACTTGAAAGAATGCAGTTTTTCCTTGTCCTATTTATACCGTATAGTAAATTAGCCGACATCCCGCCAACAATAAGCTGGTCTACAAAGAGTTTGGCGTGCGTTGTTGCGGCCTTGTACTCCAATAGGACTGTCACATGACATCATCCCCGCATGGATAGGCATTGGAGGACATGATCATAGGGCCGACAGGCAAGCGTGCTGGTCACTCAACGCTAAATAGAATAGAATAGAATAGAATAGAATAGAATAGAATAGAATAGAATAAGCAGTGCGGAGAAAATTCTTTTGGCCTACACGCATTTCATTTGAAGACAAACTCTATGTTGAATAGAATATGTAAGACACACAGAATAGAACAGCATAAGCAGTGCGGAGAAAATTCTTTTGGCCTACACGCATTTCATTTGAAGACAAACTCTATGTTGAATAGAATATGTGAGACACACAGAAAACTATTTTGGTCTGCATCCTTTTCATTTAAAGACAATTCATAAATAAACACAGATGTATTGTTTGGCGCTCACAGAAATAGAAGAAGGAAGTAGGAATTAGACGACGCATGAGACAACACAAAAATTTAAAGTTATATCTACCGACAGGGATTTGAACCTGTCACCGCCAAATGAGGACGGCGTCTCGCTGTAGGAACAAGTATGCTTCGACGCATTACCAACTAGACACCCGTTGATATTTCTGTGTGATACATTGAAGACAAACTCTATGCAGATCTCCACAAGCTCCGTGTCTTGGTACAAATTCTTTTCCTATACGAATGCCTGTACGAATTCAAATTGTACGAACGTGGAAACCTTTGTCAGTTTTCTTCTTGTCGTGCCTCTTCAGGAGCAGCCGTCGGCCATCATAACTCATTCAAACCCCTCTGTCATTTGATATCTTAATTAATGTAGTGCTGTTTACATCATACTGTGCTGTCCAGCCGACTAAGCTTTCCCCATCCTTTTCTAACTATGCTTGCTTTATTTGTCCACTATTTTTCCACACTCTATGTAGAATACAAACTACATGTCTACAATTTCTATAATTTCAATAGTATTAAAAACAATAGAAAATTACTGAAATACAACAAATACAATTTCTCTATTGGATGTTTTCCGACAATATAAGATTATGTAAAGTAACCGAAAGACCCGTTTTCACGCCGTGGGGCATATGGGAATTTATCGTTATACTTCTACCTGTGTATGGACTCATCGTACTAGATCAGTGATGCGGTCAGTATTACGCCGACTGCTTTTGTTTCCGATGACATTTCCTGGTTCCCATTTAATGCTGAATCGACCCGGAACTCAGGTTTTAAAAAAAAATATAAAATAAAAAAAAAATTCGCCTCGGTGAGATTGAACTAGAGAAATCTTAACCAAAACATTGCGGTACATGCTTAGCCTCGTCTCAATCACGTCCAGATAGGCTTCGACTCTTGTAGAGACTTGACTCACAAGTCAATTCAGACAACCTCTACATAAGAACATAGCTGAATCACGCTCACGGAGCACGACTCATGGAAGGAATGTTAAGGTTGGCAATGGCAGAAAGGACAATCACACTGATTATAATATTTGAAAGTGTGGCAATGAGAAGGAATTGATTCACATATGCAAAGACAGGGCAACATATAATCTTCTTCTTCTTCTTCTGCGTTCATCCGGAATATTTTTTGGACGTAATTGCGTTTTGCCTGGTTACAGCAGAGCTGCGATACTTGCGCCTTTTGGCTGACACATCCGACTTCGGGCAACATATAATCTTGTCGGTATAACTCCTTGCTGAGAATGTAAGGAATGGTGCAGTGGGAGTGCGGAGTTGGGCATAAAGCAGCATGTAGAGGCTATCTTTAGATAGAATGATTGAATAGTATACACCAGTGGTTTTCAACCGGTGGGGGGGGGGGGGGGGGGGGGAGGAATGAAGATTATTTCAAGATCGCATTAATACAAGAACCGATTACTTGATATTGTTTTTCCCTCCATGCTTTATGGTTCTGTACTCCTCGCCCTTCTGATATTCGTCTTGTAACGTAAGTAGACCCACAAATCCACGTTTTATGTAGACGTCTAAACTTGTTCTAGTATGTGTTATTAAAGTAAGCTTCCATTTGAATGTATACTATGTAGGGGCAGGGTGGGGGTGGGGAGGAATTTACAGAGAGGAAATACGAAAGGAGAGGAATGACATTCTCAACATATGGTGAAAGGGGAGGGGGAGGTAAGAGCCAAAAAAAAAGGTTGAGAAACACTGGTATACACCAATGGATGAGTCAGCGAGTTGAGAGATTTAGATAGTGCTTCACGGCTAGATGGAAGAGTAAGATCATAGCAGAGCAGAGTGGAGTATATTCAAACACGACATCCATCGTGAGAATAGACGTGGAGGTGGTCACTGCGGCTCTGAGATGGCTTTCGGAGATTCCATGGCACGAATGGTCATCTTTCGCCATTTGAAACGATCACCAGGAATTCAAATTAACACTAGCCCAGTGGTTCTCAACCTATGTGTTTTGGCCCATGCAACCTTTCGTCCATATGTCAGGATGTCATACCCCTCTTTCCAGGGAACGAAAGAATACTAATTACTCCCTTTCCGGGACGCAGAGGTGTTTCCAAGACACCAGGGCTGGGTTCTATACTGGCCAAGACCTATTGACGCGTCCTCGCCGAGCGTCCTGGGCAACAGATCCCTTTGGGGTCCTGGCTAAAGTCAGTAGGATCGTTGATTCCTCTGAAGTCGGAGAGTGTCTGCCTGCACGGCGAGGAACCACCAGTCTGTACACCAATAAGCCAGACATGGGACAACGGATACTCACGCAAACCTCAGGTCATGTATGACATCACACTGATGTTGGACAACAGGATGTCTTCATCCGGCATACAGGACTTCGCGCTGGAGTTCACAGCCAGCGAACACAAGCAAGCAAGCAAGCAAGCAACTCCCCTTCCAAAATTGTCAGCTTCAAAGGTGCATTTTTTATATTCACAATATTTTAATAACACACCGAATTAATCATATTACAATAAACAAACAGTTAAAACGTCAAAGAATTTGTCACTTGTGTTGAGTTGAGTTGAGTTAAGAACCGACATCACTGCACTCAGGACATTCTCATACGTGCTCTGTCCCCTCGTTCAACAGCCAGCGAAGAGTCATACTACTAGTCTTTCCAACCGCTATCTGATTAAAAGTTCTCCTGGTCTTCCCTCTCAGTTTTTAGATTCTTCCAGAACCCCTGCCGATCCCCCAATTGAATTGTCACTTAATACACGACACCAGAATGCCAGAAAATTGTTGCTTCATCAAACAAAACGCTCAATAGAAAACCAGGATATTGTGCCTGAAGCCATTCTGAGTCTGCCAAGCTGTAGTCTTAATTCTCTCTCTCTCTCTCTCTCTCTCTCTCTCTCTCTCTCTCTCTCTCTCTCTCTCTCTCTCTCTCTCTCTCTGTCTCTCTCTCTCTCTCTCTCTCTCTCTCTCTCTCTCTCTCTCTCTCCCCCCCCCCCCCCCCCTGGAAACCCTACAATTCCCCACTTGGAGGAATTACCCACTGGTTGAAAACACTGCACTAATGGGAAGGACAGTAGCAGAGCTTAGCGTAACCGGCTGGGCACTTGGGCACTAAGACTTGAAATACCCATACTCTTCAACGTTTTCTAAACGAGATGGAGCACACAAGAGCAAGTCCTAAGTGTTGTGTCTCAGTAATGGATAACAATCTCTAACAGTTTTCTTCAACGACTTCAACCTGTATTTACTGAACCTGTCACGACTTATCACTCGCTGAGTAGACCAGAATAAATACTTGAATGTAACCTAGCCATTTAGTGCTTTCTATTACTGGCATCACCTTCAACTGTAATCCATTTCTGTTATCGTCATTGGTGGTGTTTATAACTGAGAAACCTGTGAATGCCAGGAGCGGCTGGCCGAGCGGCTAGAATGCCGGATTCTCGTTGGGAGACCCGGGTTCGAATCCTCGTTAAGGTGTGGATTTGTGTGTGTGTCGGGGGCAATAAGAAAACCCTAACCTGCACAGTTCGCGGCGATTGCACTAGCCAGGCGGCCTTAATTTCTCAGACTCAAGATCCCACTGCCATACACCGCGAGGTACAATATTGGCAGTAAATGGCAGTAGTAGTAGTAGTACAATGTTTTAGTAAATGGTCCTCCGAAATGGCGATTCAATTCTTAATCTCTGTAAAACATCTTCCATTCAAAGTCTTTGTATAGACAATATACATGGGCTCGAATTATGTTGCCCGTTGGGTTGTGTAGAAGTGAGGATAGTCCGTTTTGTTGTGTAGAAGTGTAGATAGTCCGCTAGGTTGTGTAAAAGTGAGGATAGTCCGTTACGTTGTGTAAAAGTGAAGATAGTCCGATAGGTTGTGTAAAAGTGAAGATAGTCAGTTAGGTTGTGTAAAGATGAAGAAGACAGTCCGTTGTAATGTGTATCACTTGGTCCCTGGGCCGTAGGGTCGGATAAGGAAATCCTGCCCCTGCTGGAGTTTGGACCCGGACCACTGTCGTGGTAAGCACACTAACTATTTGCCACCGCAACTTTTAAAATCAATTGTCCCGAAGCAATTTGACTGCTATGGGTCTGTGAAGTGACAGGGGCATCACGTTTTGTAGTTCTGAGTGCACGGAGGAATGGGTGGCCAATCTTTACCTCACCTAGTAGGCGACGAGCCCAGGTTTCAAACGCTCGTTCGACCGTGCTCATGACATTATCAGCGCAGTTTTCTATCAACTTCGCTAACTCACTTTCTAGTCACTGTAGAGCCTGAAGTTAAATTAAGCTTGTTTCATGTCCACATACAAACACATATTGATTATTGCTCCACACTTTGGGATGGATGCTCCAAATCAATAACAAAACGCCTTTATTCTCTCCAGAAAAGGGCAGTGTATCTAATCAATGGTGATAAGCTTACAGACAATTCTAACCTACAATGAACGTCTTCAGTTAATGCCACTCCACAAACGCCTACTTTTTAATAAGGCTAAACTAACTCACAAAATCCTATTTCAAAATGCTCCGAGCTACCTTTGGCCATTGTTTAAATATAACGCAAGACATAGCGAACGACTAAATATACTTCATGTCCCTAAACCTAGGATAGACTTATATAAAACAAGCTTAGCATACTCTGCCACTCAGTTGTGGAATAATCTTCCACAAGAAATCAAAGACACCACCAATCATTATACATACAGTCGCAACCTGTTTGAACACTATCTCAGGACAGACTACATGCCCCCTTAAAAAAAAAAACAGCAACAAAGACAATAATAATTGTAAATTATCTCGAACGACAACTAGCCAGAAAAAAAAAAAAATTCCCATATGTGTGGCACGTTACACCCACCTTGGGTATTTATGATGCCCATGTTAAACATTGCCTCAACGAATCATGTATTATTGATTATTTTTCATGCGTTTTAATGCTTATTGTTCTTTTGTTGTTAAAGAATTGCTTCATAAGAGATGTTGAATGAAAGAATGTATGAGAGGAAATAGAGAAGAAGGGCAGAATGTCAGACGGGCCTGCGTGCCCAATTCTTAACCCTTTGAAAATAAAGATTTTCGTTCGTTCGTTCGTTCGTTTCTCTACGGGACATTGCAATTAACCCCATAGTTTATCCGGGTATTTTTGATTTTCTAAGCGATTTTACGTTCACTAGTTTGCCATTTGCCGGTTCCGTGGCGAAGCGAATTCTGACGCAGATCGTATGTCCGCATACCGCGTTCGAAACACAGTTGTGGGCGATTTGGCAGCAAGCCACCTTGTGTTGGGTTATTATTAAATGATATGGGTGCCGGTCGTTCAGAAAGCAATGAAAAACTACTGAACGATAACTTACTCAGGAATCACGAACAGCCGAAAAATGCGATGGTTGTCTGCTACGTCCTGTAAAGGATATGCAACTAATTTTTCATTTTGCATTTTGCCATTAGTTTATTAACGATCAACGCTCATTCATACCATTCTTCAATTAAGGAAAGGTTGTTTGCTTTCGAATGGATTGTGGCTGATTTCAAACCCGGTACAAGGGATTGTGAAACTGTGTTCACATCCCATGAAGCCACAGACAATGTGTTGCGCAGCCTAAGCAATTAACAAAACACTGACCGCTTTAGAATGTTCGCAACTCTGCTAAATACAGAGCATACTAGAATGAGTGCTTTTGTTGAAACTATCATGGAATTGACATGTGGTGATTTTCAATGTGTAATCCTTTCGTACAGGGTGTATTTTTAATGACAGTTGGGACTTTTGAAAATATTGCCATTCCAAGTTTTTAATTTACCTTTTATGTTGCATGAACTCCACTGAGGGTGAATACAAATTTGGAACGGCAATATTTTCAAAAACCACACAGTCATTAAAAATACACACTCTAGTTTAATAGTAGACTGTTATTACCTGATTTCTGTTAGCGCCGAATGTTGGGCGGCGTCAACCAAAACTGGACACCTCGCATTGTACAAACGGCTTCGGACGGAGGTGCGCAATTGCTAGGGCACAAGCCTTATCCTAGTGCGAGGAAATGCAACCTAAAGACAAAGTGGCATGGCAGGGCAGACCAGGCTCTAAGACTTGGTTGGCAACTGGTCTAGGATCAAAGCTCCGACAGCGGGACAGTTAGAACATTGTTCTGCTGATCCGGCAGCATCAGCAGCTTGTCTTGTTACAGATGAATTGGTGTTACCTTTGCCTGGGGGAAACCTAGACAGACCGAGAGAGGGATCATGCTGGACGAGCAACTCATGGTCTCTGCAATCCAACCCAGGCTTTGTGCTATGTGTCGCGGGGCACTTGAAACACCCATCTCCTCTGCATATGCAAACAGTAGAGTATTATTTATGGAATTATAAATGGTGCTTACTTCTAATATTAATTTTATAACTATGTTTGTGAATGCCTATCAGGAAATATGAAAGGGGGGGGGGGGGGGGGGGAGGGTTTGTAAAACGTTACCTTACACCGATCAAATATTGCTTAGTCATGGAGTTGGCAGTCGGGGTCAAAGGTTGACCAATGAAACGGCAGGAGCCGACCAATGAAAACGCGGTAGACACATGCCCGCGCCTGGCCAGCAGACATTCGGTCATTTCACCAGGCGGGCCTAGCTAAGACGGTCGACTCCAATTTTTATCATACTTGCTAAAAGGCAAAATCTACGACTTGTCTGTTATATACTGTTAGGCCCATGCTTTGGTGATCCAATAAATAATGAGTTGGAAACATGTATAACTATTTATATGCATTTTGTATGTACTAATAATCCAATTCTTTTACAACATTAAACATTTCCATAGCTAGTAGATTTCGATAAGCTGTTGTATGATATTCCCAGTTATTTATGTGGTAGTAGGATCTCGTGTCTCTAGATTAATGTTCAATCTTAATGGCAGGTTTCATGGTGTTTAGGATTGCTATACTGTCAGAGAAGATTCATTTGTTCAGAGGCTTATATAAATTACTTACAATGGATGACGCATGCCAGGGTTGCTAACATTGTCAGAAACGTGTGGTATCAAATTGCTAGGACAAGCCATGATTGTACGTTGAGTGTCAAGACAATCCCCAGGCAGGAGTACATAAGCTTGTTGTCTAGGATAGTGATTAGTTAGGATTTGTAGGGAAGGATTGTAAGTGCAATATTTGTAGGATGGATTAACCACGAATCTTTGACAAACTATTTATGAAACCATAGAATATAAATATAACTAGCCACATGGATGACAAAGGTCATCATAATAGAGTAACACACGTGTTGTTATAATCTAGTGAGGCACACGCCATGATTGTACTGTGACGGCAGTGAAAATCACTGGACAGGAGTGCAGAAGCTTGTGACCTAAATTCTTGGTTATATTCTAATTCTTGGTTCTGTTAGAATTCTCAGTAACTAGAATTCTGGTTGAGTCCATTAGAATCCTTGTTATTCCGAGTCCTTGGTTCAGGGTAAATCTATGATGTTTACAATTCATAATCTAATCACACTCTTGATTGCTTGTTCAGAATTCTAGGTGATTGTGTTCTTGATTGCTTGTTCAGAATTCTAGGTGATTGTGTTCTTGATTGCTTGTTCAGAATTCTACAAGATTGAGTTCTTGATTGATTGTTAGACTTATTGGTTCATAGTAAAGTCTTGATTGTTAGAAGGGTCAGGAGTACAGAGGTGTGATTGTTGGGATCAATACGAGATAATCATAGTCTATTGCCTTTGTTCAGTAGGGAGATAGCATGCGACATGAGTGTTTCTGATACACGTTGATTGTCGGAGAGATTCACAACAATTAACTTCATTCAGTATAATTCTCACTCATGTTTTATTGGTCTTCATTTCTATGAAGCTTCGAAGGTTGTGTAGGGACTGGATCTGTCGCTATTCCTTTGTCTAGTACTATATGTCATCTAGGCTGCTCATAGAGTGAAGGAACCGCTAAAGAACGTCTCCGTATCCCCAGTGAAGTGTTTGCCTAATGATAGGTTTCTATAGAAGGTTAGGCTGAAAGTCTTGTTGAAGGTATGGGCGTTCTCCAGAAACTTACGAGTGTGCCTTTGTGTCAATTTCAAGCTTGAGAGGCTACCAGAGTTGCTACTGCACCACCATGCTTTCATCACCGAGCTACTGACGAGAAGAGCCAGTGAGTGGCTGACCACTAGGCAGAAGCAGAGTCTGGCTCCATGCAGCACTCAGATAAGTGAGCCGCCAACCTTGCCAAAATCCACTGACCACTGAAGCCTTCAGTTAGTACCTAAAACTAGGTCATACACTACCACGTATTACAGAGAGCTCTAGGCACATCCGACACTTACAGAGAAGTGCCAATTCTTTTTATTTCAGCTTCAACAGCATCAAATAAACATTACTTTTATTTTGCTCTTCCAAATGGCTTTTAGACTATTTATTAGCATACAGTTTATGTAAGCAAATGTAAGATTGATGTTTGATTATTTAGAGTGAGAATTCATTTCTTGAGTTATGATAATTCTCTGGGGGATGTAATTCTATCACAGGCAATAGTAGCCCAGATAACTAAACCTGCTGTCTTTTCCCAAATTGTTCAGCTTCAAGTTTTACTTTCTGGTGCCTGTGACATTGTTAGGAAAGTTGACATTTTCTGGGCCAAAACCCATACTCCTAGTCTACGAGCCAACACGGTCTTCTTTTCCTACAGTGGATAGACTTTCTTAAGGGTTAGTCTTTGTCTTCTACTTTGGTGGGAGGATTCTCCTCTCCATTTTGAAGACCCTGCTACACTATGGAGAGGTATAACAATGTAACAAACTATCGTCTATTAAAGCGGCAATGTGCCAGTGAGTGAATCTTTTCGTCTCACTCCCCCATATCACCTTGTACGTACACGATGGTTGTCAGACTACTCCCTGACTGGCATTCAGAGAAACCCATTACCATTTGGGGAAAGCAAAATATAAATCAGGGAAGTTAATAATCACGCCAGGGACGTCCAGTATTATTGGCTGGACAGGTATTGGCACGCATGAATGAATATACACTAGTCGTACACTTGCAAACACCACATTACGGTTGATTGCCTGACCAACAAGTAGTTACATGACTCCGCTAGACAGACAAATGAGATGGACTGAACGGCCTTTTCTGTAGATGTGTGAACCCGGGTTAGTCTATGGAGCCTCTGAAAACAACAACAACAACGAACGACGACGACGTGATAACAACAACAACGACGACAACAACAACAACAATAATAACAACAACAACGGTTCCAAATGTTGCTGTATGTAGCCGGGGCGCAGTGATTGGGGTGAGCGACCAACATTGCTTAAATACCCCAATGGCTTGTGAATACATAACCTCTGCAGCAAAAGTCCAACTCCTGGCCTTCACGTGGCGGAACTGTTTTAACTAACAGGCGAAGGGGCGACGGCGAGTTTCTGGTGCCGAAAATAACCAGTATGCTCTAGATGTGTATGCACGTACATGCATGCGCAGACACGTGTGTACGCGCGTACACATCTAAACTCGAGTGAGACCACAGCCTGCTCTAGCAAAGGAAAGGTGCTGAAGAAGGAGGCAGCGAGCCAGGAGGCGTACCACAGAAATCAGGATGCCTCGCAATTACACAAAATAGAATATGTCGAGTACTGCTAAATGTTATGGTGCTCGCCCTGCTTTGGACTCCCGGGCAGGTGCAGTGCCGGGCCCTTGTCTCGAAAGGGTCCAACCACAACTACTGGAGGTCCTTCTCAGATGTCCTGTGGAGACAGGGGACCTGAGAATAGAACGGCTGGCCATATTAAACAAAGACTTAAAATAATGCACTGGAATGCGGAGGGAGTTAAAAAAATATTAGAAAACATCTTGGACCAAGAAAATCTAGGCGTATGTTGCTTGCAAGAAACTCACCTCAATGAAAATATATCCTTCAAAATCAGAGGCTACCAGTACTACCGATCTAACCGAAAGGACAGACGAAAAGGTGGGATACTGATCCTTGTAAAAAATGACATCACTGCTTCCCAAGTCTACATGGAAGGGGCTGAGTATCAGACACTTAAACTTAAGACAGGCAATACAGACCTACATCTGATCAATTACTACTGTCCAAGTGACCATCACAGGCACTGGACACACTACCATTAAAAGAAAAAAAAATGATTGTGTGTGACGATTTCAACAGCCACTCGCAGAGCTGGGGCTATGATCATATTGGCCAGAGAGGAGAGAGACTGGAAGACTGGCAGGATGAGAATAGATTCATCTTGATTAACAAGCCGTCCGATCCACATACTTTCTACTCGAGATCATGGCACACCACAACTACACCTGACCTGGCTTTTCATTCACCAGACCTGGAGTGGAACATTACGCGAATAGTTGGGAAACAACTTGGTGGCAATGACCATCGGCCAGTCTTTCTAACTGTAGAAAATGAGCTTGTAAGTGAAAGCAGCACCCTCTCGAGGTGGAACTACAAGAAAGCAAACTGGGCAATGTACAAGCACAGCACCAGCATACTGGTTAGAAACCTGAACACCGAGAAAGATATAAATAAAGTAGTTGAAGAGTTTGGGAAATGCATACTACAGCGCGAGAAACAGTACCAAGAGAAGTCCATAAACAATATAAACCGTACTGGAGTAGTGAACTGGAACAGTTGCATAATGATGTGGAAGTGTGTAGATAGCAAGCAGAGGCCACACCCAGCCAAGAGCACCACAATAAATTCCAGCACGCAAAAGCCAAATTTCAAAGTGCCAAGCTGCAGACTAGACGGAAAAGCTGGCAGGAGAAAACGGAGTCTCTGAACTTTGAAAGCGACACAAGGAAATTGTGGAAGCTAATAAAAGAACGTAATGATGAGGGCACTGGGAGAAACTCAAAAATTGCCCTAAATAAAGATGGAAACATCTTAACAAGAAAGCAAGCAGCTAACCATTTTATGGACTCATTCGCACAAGATAACAATATCAAAATTAGTCAAGAGAAACAAAAAGAGATTCGAGAGAAACGGCAATATACAGGACAGAAGGAAATAGTACATGAGGTTCTGGAGGCACCCATCACAATCAGCGAACTGGAGCTAGCCATATCAAAACTGAAAATGAGAAAATCAACAGGAGGTGATGGTATCTCCAATGAAATGATCAGGAACCTAGGGACAGAGGTCAAAGCAATGCCGTTGCAGATCTTCAATAACAGCTGGACCTTAGGCAGTGTTCCACAAGCCTGGAGAGAAGCAATCACGATACCCCTCCTAAAATCAGGGAAAGATAGTTCCATTGCCTCTAGCTACAGACCAATTAGCCTCACCAGCTGTCTCTGCAAAACACTGGAGCGCATCATCAATCACAGACTGTAGTGGTACATTGAAAGTAAAAACATCCTTGTGCCACAGCAGGCTGGCTTTAGGCAGTGCTACTCTACGGAAGATCAGACAACCCTACCTCTCTCAAGACATTGAGGATGCATTCCAAGAGAAGAAGCTGGTGCTTGCGGCATGGATAGATCTGAAGAAAGCCTTTGACAATGTCTGGAAATAAGGTCTGATGAAGAAATTGAGAAACTGCAAATTCAATGGAAGAATGTACAAATGGGTGAAGGCATACTTGCACAACATAAGAGCCCGAGTACAGATAGACGGACCCAAGAGCAAGAAAGTACTACTGCGTCACGGTGTTCCCCGGGGCGAAGTCTTGTCCCCCACACTTTTTCTAATCTTCATCAATGATCTTGTTGCTAATCTACCGCATGGAATTAAAGCGGCAATGTACGCCGATGACCTGGTTCTATGGAGCACAAATGAACATGCATCAGTGGCCACCAGATTATTACAAAGAGCTGTAGATACATTTGTTGCATGGGCAAATAGATGGTGTGTCAGCATAAACACTGACAATTGCAGCACCACTCTATTTACCCTCTCTCCAAAACAAAAGGCAAGGATCATCCAGATAGATGGAACACCCCTAAGAGAATATAAAGAACCAACATACCTTAGAGTAGCATTTGATGGCAGGCTGACATGGAGAAAGCACATCAACAAAGCAGTAGCAAAAGCCAGAAGGAAAATAGCCATCCTGAGAAAGCTAAGTGGAACCACATGGGGAGCCAGTGGGAAAATACTTAGCAAAGTTTATCAACAGAGCATACGACCACACCTGGAATACGGGTCAACTGCGTGTTGTTCGGCATCAAAAACCACACTACAAGAGCTGGACAAGGTGCAAAATCAAGCACTTAGAGTCACCACAGGAGGGATGAGATCAACCCCTATAATGGAAATGGTGAAGATGGGGAGGACATAAGCGCTGAGAGAGCGCAGAGATAAGAAACGCTAATACAAACAGAAAAGTTCCTCAGCTTGCCAGGCCACCCTATGAAGAACAGATTTGAAAACCTAGCTATGGGGCGGTTGAAAATAAGTAGTTTTATCCACCAGGCCAAACGACTCTGCAGAGAAACCACCGATCTGCCCTCAGTTGGTATCCCCCTAACAACTATTCCAGAGCGAACTCCATGGAAAGATGAACATAGACTATCATTACAAATGCAGACAAAAGTGAGAAGAATATTTGACAAGGAAGAACAGAACAGTGTGCAGCGCAGATAAGCCAATCTCAGCTTCCTTGATGAAGAATACCCACAGGACCTCTGGATCCGAGTCTACACAAATGGGTCAGCACAAAATGCTGTTCGAAATGGAGGAGCGGGAGTCTACATAGAATACCCAAATAATACAAGGGACACAGCCAGAGTACCGACAGGAAAGTACTGCCATAACTATGATGCTGAAATTGAGGCAATCAAGATACTAAATACCAGCAATGGTACACAACCTGTGGTGCTATTGACAGATGCAAAATCAGTACTCTAGGCGCTCCTGTCTGGGAAATTACCAGTACTAAGGACACTGCTTTCTGAACTTAGCAGTCAGCATAAGGACACCTTACATTGGATACCATCCCACTGTGGAGTACCCGAAAACGACAGAGCTGATAAATTGGCTAAGGAAGGAGCCAAAGAAGAACAGCCTGATGTGCCCGTTACATACCACCAAAAGAAAAGAATGATCAGATCAGTCAGAAAGCCACCAAAACCTGCTCAAGATGACTACCACAATATGGACAGACCAGAACAAGTAATTATTCTCCGCCTCAGAACAGGACACAATAGATTAAGCAACCACATGTATACAAAATTCAAGATTGGTGAAACAGCCATGTGCACATGTGGATTGGCGTCGCAGACAGCAGAGCACATACTCCAAGACTGCCTAAAATATAACATATCTAGGCAAACCTTCTGGCCTAGAGAGACGACAGTGGAAGATAAACTCTATGGACCGCTGTGTGAACTTAAAAAGACAGCTAATTTCATACAAGAGACAACATTGCAGTTATAGACATATTTTAAGCGAACGAAAGAAGAAGAAGAACAACAACAACAACAGCAGCAGCAACAACAACAACAACAGCCCTGTATTGTTATTAGCCTGGCATGGTGGTGTAACGCGGTTGCGCTCAAACTTCCCGTGCGCTGACCGCGGGGTAACGTGTTCATTTGACTTCTCGTTCAGAAAGTAATGACACACTACAGAACGTAAAATTTCCTAGATTAGCAACCGAGGGTTGATCACAACGTCCTGCAAAATACATGCAGCATTTAATTATGAATAAGAGACAAGTGGAATTCGCGTGTTGAGAGGAAGTTACAGGTGAGGAGAGACACACGGAGCATATACTAGGTAGCCTGCTAATGGTCCTGCTCTTCTGTCGTTCGCTTGAAATTCGTCTATCATTGAAATGTTGTTTCCTTTATGAATTTAACTTTCTTTTTTAGTTCACTCGGTGCTCCATAGATTTTATCTTCCACTATTGTTTGTTTAGGCCACGGTGTTTGCCTATGTCATAGGAGGTAGAATATCAAGGACAG
The DNA here is from genome assembly GCA_014155875.1 of Cepaea nemoralis. Taxonomy (NCBI): domain Eukaryota; kingdom Metazoa; phylum Mollusca; class Gastropoda; order Stylommatophora; family Helicidae; genus Cepaea; species Cepaea nemoralis. The sequence goes on from JACEFZ010028301.1 coordinate 230,642, forward strand.
GAAGATGTAATTTCCTATACTTAAGTGCTCAAAGACAAAGAAGCGCAACACTGACTTTTAATGGGCCAGAGAAGAAAAGGACAATAAGGAGAAATAGAGAAAGAGCACTGTGTATATCCTCCTCTGTTAACAAGAAAAGGGGTAGAATTTAGACAGAAGATTCCAGGAGTTCTTATAGCGGGGGATGTACTGTTGTACACCCCAGACAGAAGATTACACTGCTGGACTGTAACAGGATCAATGAGTTTACACAACAAACTACAGACTAAACAAAACAAATTAAGAACAACAAAATTAGGTTTTTATTGACAGAACTGCATGGTTTAGTGACAAACAGGCATCTTGACATGTCACATAACTGACATATACAGAAATGGGAACCTATGTTCCCACAGTAATCACTGCTGCCTAACATCGCTACGCACATGACTAGGTACCCATCTCCACAAACCAACAAGGACATGGCAACAACAGAGCCTCAACGTAAACAACAACGGTAACAGCAGGTATGGACTCTCTATTGTAATCATCTCAGGACTCATGGACAGTTGGTACATACAGAAATGGGAATCTGAAATCCCGCGGTTAGAGATAACTGCTGCCTAGCACCGACTACAGGGGCGGTCTCTAAATGACAGTGAGACCTCAATCATGTTCAGTTGAGTCGAAGGGCACCCTCAATACCCACACAAGACACCCGCATCACATAAGTCGACTGGGACCAGATACAGCGAAAAACCATAACATAACGAGTAACAAAACTATAACCCTAACAGCAGAGATATAGTGGCATAAACACGCATAAACAGGTATACGAAGGGGATGTGAGTGGCCTACGACATTAACCAGAGCCGGGGCTCAAGTTTGTTCTACAACCACAACCATGGCCTGGGTTCACTACCAAGAGTGGGCTTACAAATTGCCAGTCATTTTGATGGATTTCCTCGGTCCTCGTGTGTGGACCACACAAGCCAGTCTTGGTTCAATAGAGGCATTTGTGACTCCCTGCTCTGGTCCAGTGACTGGGGAGGGCTGGTTAAAGCCTCCATATTTTATAATCTACATGAAAACAGTGATCTACAAAATCGCTCCTTCGGCCACGGTTGTCTGGTTTTGAGAGACCGGGAAACTGACACGCGCCTCTATTTATCCTTGCTTCCAGAGCGGCTTCCCATCATACCCCAGGGCACTGCAAGGGATGCTTGTATTGTTAGCATCATCAACATCATGTGTCGCGTCAGGCTATCACACCTAGATATGTCGTATTTTTGGCAGTTTTGGAGTACGTGATGTGTTGTCTGCGGTAACATACAAGTGAAATAACAATACATATTATTATACACACTTACAAAAACATACCTCTTTGGGAACTGTGTAACAATGAGGCAGTGATATAACCACAATCCATAGCTAGATAGACTCGAGCAATAATGACACGCTATTGTATACATACACAAATCACATCTTTGAGTATGCGTAGCAGTGAAACAGTGATATAACCACAAATTATAGCTAAACAGACAAATGAAAAAAAAACAAAAAAAAACGACTTGATTGTCCTTTGCAGGACATTGCAGCCAATCTCAGCATTTATTAGCTGTTTGTGATAAGGTAGGCAATTAATTTTACGTTCAGTGGTTTGCCGTTGCTTTCTATATGGCCGACGCCAAATTTAATCAAAATCAACACAAAGCGGCCTTGTGTTCTTCTCCCCCCGATGATTTCGAACCCTCGACTCGGTATGTCGAGGGGTTGTAAAACTGCGATTCACTAACTTCCTAAGCTACAATACCGATAGTGCAATAACGATGCACTTTATCACACACACACACACACACACACACACACACACACACACACACACACACACACACACACACACACACACACACATCTTCGAGGACTGTATAACAATGAAGCAGTGATATAACAACTTTCCGTAGCCAAACATACCCGTGACACATGTTATTATACACATAGACATACATACACCCACGCATTATTTTCTCACCGAAATCATCACACTCAAAGCATTGCCGCGCAAATCAGAGTATTGTATGTTTTATCACAGAAGACAAAGAACGAAAGCGATCCAAGGATTGTAAAAACGGTGAAAAGGAGATTTGTATCGATTCAATTTGTTCAGCTGTGGAATTCAGTGTTGTCACAACATTGTGGACAGACACTCTTTCAGGGAAGTGTGGTGAATCAATACATGAGCTTCAGAAAGCTCATGTAAAATGTCCCGTCGCTTGAACACCTTCTAGACTTAAAAAAAAATAGACAACAGTTCTGAGAAGAAAGTGATGACAGATTATCTACCCAATGTGGGAACAAACGTTCAGTCTTCTTCTTTCTCCTCCTCCTTCTCTTCTTCCTAGTCTTACTCTTCTCCCTTCCTCCTCCTCTTCTTCCCCTTCATAATGTTTTTTCTCTTTCTTAGTTTACTGCTGTGAAATGTTGGGGTAGGTCGTAAGGATCGTTTATGCACTCCTTCTAATGCTCTTTTCATATTGGTATTCAGTTCTCCAAGGTTGTTCTTGATATCACCATTCAATTTTTACGTGGTCTTCCCCTAGCTCTGTGTCCAATACATTTCTTTAATGTGGCTCTTTGTGCCAGGGCACAAACCAATTAATATTTGCTCTTAAATCAATGGTTCTCAACCTTTTTTGGCCCATGCCTCCCTTTACCATATGTTCAGAACGTCATCCCCATCCCTTTTTTGAATTTCCTCCCTATAAATCCCCACTCCCACCTTTACACAGTATACATAAAAATGGAAGCTAAATTTAATAACACATACTAGAACAGCCGGTCTCTCTGGCTGAGGGGTTACACCACTTTCTCCGTAATCCCGTTTATCCACGCAGGGTCGCGCAGCGAGGCGAGAATTGGAACGGTTCGACCCGCGCTCGTGACTTGCGAGATAATGAGCCGGCCGCTCAGAAAGCAATGGCAAACTACTGAGCGTAATCTTGCCAAGAAATCAACATACAGCAGGAAAATGCTGATGTTGACAGCGATGTTCTGTAAAGGATATGCAAAAAAAAAAAAAAACAACTGTATACTAGAACAAGTCTAGACATCTACATAAAACGTGATTTGCGGGTCTAAAAAAAAAAAAATTTGCATATCCATTACGGGACGTTGCTGTGCTTGCTTGCTTGCTTGTGTTCGTTGGCTTGAGCTCCAACGTGAAGTCCTGTATGTCGGATGAAGGCATCCTGTTGTCCAACATCAGTGTGATGTCATACAAGGACCTGAGGTTTGCGTGAGTATCCGTTGTCCCATGTCTGGCTTATTGGTGTGCAGACTGGTGGTTCCTCGCCGTACAGGCAGACACTCTCCGACTTCGGAGGAATCGGTGATCCTACTGACTTTAGCCAGGACCCCGAAGGGACCTGTTGCCCGGGACGCTCGACGAGGACGCGTCAGTAGGTCTTGGCCAGTATATAACCCGGCCCTGGTGCCTTGGAAACACCTCTGCGTCCCGGGACGTTGCTGTCAACACCAACATTTTCAACTGCTATTGATGTACTAGGCAAGTGTTACGTTTGCGGGTCTACTTACGTTATAAAACGAATTTCATTAGGGCGAGAAGTACAAAACCGTAAAATGTAGAGGGAAAAACAATATTAAATAACTGGTTCTTGTATTAATGCGATCTTGAAATAATTTTACCCCCCCCCCCCCCCCCCCCCCCAATGGAAACCCTACATGAGGAGATTGTGTGGAGTGACTCGCCAAGAGCGTGGTCACGAGAATGTGAAATGCGTTCAGGACGCTTGGTCAGAGGACAAGGCGTCACCTTCGGCAGTTGGGGCTTAAACCATGGTCAGCGTCGGACCTGGTTTTGGTTTCATGGAGCATGGCTTACACTACGCCGCTCTTTTAGAGCAGTCAACGTTTAGGCATTTTTGTGTATATTCGTGAATTCTTTTGTGCAATAAAGGATGTGTATTCTGGTGTAACGACTAATAGACATTGAAAATGGATCTGGAGTTGCTAGAGTTGATTGTTAAGTGTCGTTTTCCACTCATTTATAGTTTGCGTGTGGTCAGAAGCAACGAGTAACAGCTAAAGGTAATTAACTATAATGGAGGTTCTGAATGTGTAGCTCAACATCAAGTTCACGGAGTGGAGAACCAAGAGAAAGAAGTCATCACATGAATATAGTTGCACTTATGAAGACGAGTCGACATAGCAACAAATATATATCAGAGACGAGTCAGCCTTCAGTCAAACGCAGAGTGCATATGACCCTGTCGACCTTCTGAGCAGTCAGGCACTCTCTATGAATAACCACTAGCGGGCATTAACGCACCCCTCTATCAATACCAGGACTGCTCCAGAGAATAAAAGATCGTTATCGCGCTCCCTGGCAGGGGGAGGGGGGGGGGGGGAGGACAAGTTAAGTTTTTCTGTAACATGTAAGATGAAACGCCCATCAAAGGGTGTGCACAGCACGAACTGGAATAATAACACAAGTTAGCATTATTTCATGAAGTTAAAATTCACTACGAGGTTGAAAACCATTCTCAGACATGATAATGTTATGAAGGAAATACAATCAAGTGTTATGGATGGATGGATTGTATTGACAATCTAAAGATATTATTTTCAAGATGGCAAGTCTAGAATATTAGAAAGTAAAGCAACGTATGTATGTTTATACAGCTGAATGGGTTCTTCATTGTGACGTAAGGCTCATGTAAATGTACACAGTTGAACAAGTTCCTCTTGTGACGTAAAACACATGTAAATACATACAGCTTAATGGGTTCTACATTGCGACGTAAAGCACATGTACATTTATACAGCTGAATGGATTCTTCAATGTGATGTAAAGCACATGTACATTCATACATCTGAATGGGTGCTTTATTATGATGTGAATCCTCTGTAAATTAAAGTAATGAACCTGAGAAAAATAACAACATTGTTAAGAAATGCAGGAAACCGTTAACTCCAGATGATTGAGAATGAAATAAATGTTAAACAGTGATTTTCTGCATGAACTATAGTAGCTGTAATGGTAAGCACCGTAAGACACTATACTATAGTATACCTTGGCTGGAGATTTACAATCTGGAAATCTCAGTACAGTTGTTAAAGTGCACAAATAAGCCCAGACCGCTTCTGCAATGAAGTCTTCTCATGTGTTTAGTTGAATTAAAAGTTAGTTTCATATCCTTTACAGGCCGTTGCAGTCAACCCCATCATTTCTTTGCTGTTTGTGATCTCTTGGCTAGTTTACGTAAAGTAGTTTGCCATTTCTTTCTGAATGACCGGCACCCATACCATTTTATAAAAAACCCAACTCAAGGCAGTCTGCTGCCAAATCGCCCGCAGCTGTGTTTCGAACGCAGTATGCAGAATTACTAACAACGTCCGATACGCCTTCGCCATGGAGTCAGTAGAATACTGTCCAAAACTATCATTTACTGCCAATAATACCTTGCGGTGTATGGCAGGGGGGTCTTGACCCTGAGGAATTAAGGCCGCCAACTGTGCAGGCTAGACGTTTCTTTTTGCTCACGACAAAAAAAAAAAAAACATAAAAATTCCACATCTTATAGAGGATTCGAAGCCGAGTCTCCCGAAGGAGAATCCGGCATTCTAGCCACAGGGCCAGCCGATCCTCGTCAGCTAAATCCATCCATCCATCATGTGCCATGCCGGTAAGCGTGGGCGGTCATGTTTTGCCATCTCACTCGATCACCAGAGTCGTGGATCAGCTCCGTGTTCCTTTCTCGACCATGCCATGTGGCCAAGCCATCCAGGTATTTGCTTCTAGGTCTTCCTCTTGGTCTGTTCCCTTCGATCTTGCCAGTTGTCACCAAGTTCTCCAATCCATTTCTTCTCATAACATGCCCAAAAAATTTTGAGTGTCTGCGTCTAATGTCTCTAATCAGTTTACGATCTTCGTTTGTTTCTTGAAGGACCTGTTCATTGGTCTTTCTGGCTGTCCATGGTATTGCATTTTCCTCAGAAACCACATTTCTACAGCCATCAGATGTTTTTCAGCTTGACTGCTCATTGTCCAAGCTTCACATCCATATAAAAGTACAGGTTCTATGTAGCACCTCAACACTCTTTTTCTCGTTTCAATTGACATCTTTTTATTGGTCAGTATGTTTTTCATCTTGCTAAAGGCTACCTTAGACATGGCGATTCTTGTTCTAATCTCTTCAAGGCATCTCCCATCAGATGTTATTACTGTTCCGAGATAATTGTACCTATTCACTTGTTGAAGAATATTCCCATTTACTTGTATATTACATTGTGGTATTTCGTTCTTCCTAGTGACGACCATAATCTGTGTCTTTTTACAATTTAATTCTAACCCTCGTTGTTCACTGTGTGTAACAACCTGCATCTACTAAATGTTGCAGGTCCTGTTCATTGTCTGCAATCAAGACTGTATCGTCTGCATATCTAATGTTATTGATGCATCGTCCCCCAATGTTGATTCCTTCCATATCTTCAATATTTCTGAAAATACTTTCACTGTACAGGGAAAACAGATCTGGAGACATTACACATCCCTGTCTCACACCTCTCTTAATAGGCTGATATTGGCCTACTTCATTATCAACTCTTATGGCAGCTTGTTGTTTCCAATATATGTTTTTTACAAGTCTAAGGTCTTTTCCATCAATTTGTAGATCTTCAAGCATCCTTATCATGTCGACATGTCTCACTTTATCGAAAGCCTTTGTGTAGTCAATAAAGCAAAGGTGTAGATCTTTGTTTACTTCTATAGATCGTTCAATTACGGTTCTCAGTAAATACACAGCATTTACTGTACCCTTTCCTTCTACAAACCCACATTGTTCTTCTCCTATTTCAGGTTGTATTTTCCTCCTAATTCTTTGCATAATAATTCTTAGCAAAATCTTCGTGATGTGACTCATTATACTAATTGTTCGATGGTGATCACATTCCAAGTCTCCTGATTTCTTTGGGATTGCAATAAATACAGAATTACATAATTTATGAGGTATATTTCCAGTATCATATATTGTATTAAGCAGACTGGTAACTTTATCTATTCCATATTCTTCTAAAGCATTAATCATTTCTGTTGTGACGCTGTCTGAACCAGGGGTCTTGCCAGATTTCATATGGTTAAGAGCATTCTGAACCTCCATCTTCAAAATTGCTGGTCCTTCATTATTATTTTGAACATCGTAGTGTTCGTCTCTGTTATTCTCATAAAGGTTTTTCACGTAATCTGACCATTCATGTAAGATCTGATCTTTTTCTATTATGACTCTTCCATCTTTTGTCTTTAGGCAGCCTGCTGATGTACGTGTTCTTTGATTAGTAAGCTCCTGGATTCTTTTGTGCATTAGTTTCGCATTTTTACTGTTGTGTTGTTTTTCAATTTCTTCGCAGTTTTCTCAAGCCATGTTTCTTTTGCCTCCCTACATAAGGTTCTGACTTTTCTGTGAATTTCTTCATATTTGGCAGGATTATTTTTAGTTCTGTCTTCTTGTTTCCATTAGTTGTAAAATTTCTTCAGTCATCCTTGTCTTATGGCCCACTTTCTTTACTTTTGGAATAGTTTTTTCTGCTGCACAACTGATTGAATTCTTCAGCATTTCCCATTGTTCATCTACATCTTGAAATAGGATCTCTAGATCAGACAATAAATCAAATTTGTTCTTTACTTCTATGTTAAAATTATCTTGTATTTCTCTGTCAGTTTTCAATTTGCACAAGTCATATTTAGGGTTTCCTGCTATATACTTGACTTTCTTTAACTTTACCCTCAGCGTGCCTGTAATTAATCTGTATCACTGTAACAGTCTGCATTTGGAACTGTTTTTACGACTGTTAACGCATTTCGAAACCTTCTGTTAATCAGGATGTAATCTATCTGGTTTTTAATCCTGCTGTCTGGACTCCTCCATGTCCATAATCTTCTAGGATGCTGTTTAAACCAGGTGTTTCCTACAACCATTTCTTGTTCTTTTGCCCATTCTACAAGTCTGTATCCTCTTTCATTTCTTTCTCCCAAACCATGGTTGCCTACACTGCATCCATCGCATTGCTTTCCTATTTTTGCGTTGAAATCACCCATTATGATATTTATTTCTGATTTTTTGCAGTTCTTCAAAGCAGACTCCATGTCGTTATAAAATTCCTCTATACTTTCTTCACTGCATTCACTTGTTGGGGCATATACTTGAATGACATTTATTTTAAAAGGTCTTCCGTTTAATTTCACTAATAGAAATCTGTCTGACACAGCTCGATATCCTTTTTATCTTCAGCTAAATACGGGAGCCTAATTTTCAAAGCCTGGTCATGAAGATTAAGCGAACCTTGTTGACCTGTTCACTGTGTGTGGCTGATACTCGACAGAGCCTTGACCACTGTGTGAGGCTGATACTCCGCAGAGCCAGAAACCAGTGCCGTGCTAATACAGTGACCAGCACGCTTGTCTGCCGAACCGGTAATCACATATTCGAATCTCCATATAGGGGAATTGTTAAAATTTACCTGCCAGGTCGACTAGGCCAAAACTACTGAGTACCAGAAAATCGTCTGGCAAGTAAAGGCAGCCGGCGTGTTAATGACCACATCATCCATCAAGTGCCGATTGGTCTATGTCTTACAAATATGGGGCTAGCACCATATATCCAACCATATACCCAAGAAGTGTACAAGTGTTCTTCTCCTGTAGAACCAGACGCCATCTTACAAAATATGTAGTAATTTTAAATCCACCCCTGTCGGACTCATCATCATCATCTCATCTTATTCCTCATGTACCCCCTAAACAGCGGGAGAGTGCCCGTTTATGGGCTTCAAATATCGAGATTCCCATGGACCCTGTTATTCCCTCTGTCCATCGTTTACATGGTCGGTCTCTTCTTCAATGCCAGATATCAACAAAAAAAAATATGGAAGTCCGTGGATGTTTTTCCAAACTTCAAAGTATATAGAGGGGGCTGCGTGGTCTCGAGGTATGGTGTCCGCCTCGAGTGCTGGAGGTCCTGGGTTCAAGCCCAGGTGATACCGGGATCCTTTCACGTGGACTTCTAGTACTAAAATTTCCCCTGGTCTCTGGGTAGTGAGATCGGACGCCCTTGTGTATTGGTGCGCACGTAAAAAATCCCTTGGCAGTTGGAAATCGAAAAAGAGTAGCCTAACGGCGCTGCCCGGACAAAATTTCGAGGTAAAAATCTATCCAAAGTATTTTCAGGATCCTCGCCGGTGCTACGGAGTTCGTGCATTGAACTGAGTTTCTCCAGACTCACATTTGAGTTAGGGGGAAAACGGAGCACTTATGGGTTGCACCCGTGTGCCGTGATGTTGATCCATCGACTAGACTATACTAAACATCTAAGTATTAACTTATAATTATACTGGTAATGACAAACCAAAAACAGTTAATTCGTTTTCGACATATTTACATTCTTCTAATTAAATTCAATATACTTTAATGTTACAAATATCACGTCAATCTTAATGATAATAATAATTTTCTTTTGTAAAATCAATGTCATAAATTTCCGGTGAGCTTAGAGTTAATTATCATACAGACTAATTTGAATTATGAATGAAATGAATCATAATATGTTCCAGCCAATAACTCTCCTTCGATAAGCAGCTTTTCTGTGTAGCAGGAGTTGTAGGATGAGCTTCTTCGGTTATGATTTCATTGTTATATTGTCTACTCGGGAGGTCTGTGTCCTTTAAAACATATCATTTGTTATCCTTATTGGCTGCCATACTGACATTTTCAGTCACTTACAGTATTATCTTCTAATGTCTTTCATTCAGAATCTTTATTCAGCTAATTCCAACCCAATCCAATCTTTAAAAGAAGATTTTCCTCCCCGCTAAATTGTCATTCTATTGATGTGTTATAGCTGAGATCCTTATGTTTGATATGTTATGTTTTTCGACGTTTGCTGACAGATTATTGGAGCTGAAAGTATCTGCGTCTTCATGGCTTGGCGTTGTTTATTTCTTTAGTTGCGTTCCGTGACATGCCTGGTCCATTTCGTCGTCTTCTACGGCTTGGCGTTGCCAGTTCCGCTCTTCTCTTTGCGGCTTTATCTCCAGAGAGGGGTTCAACTGATACCCGACTCTACCTTGGACCAAGCCTGTTTCTTCCGGTGTCGTAGTCTACCATTGTACCTTAGATGTCTATTGTTTCTTTCATGGGTCTTATACTCTTCTTCTCGGTGGGTTATAGGTTTCCTCTCCTCCTGTTGTTTTTTTTTAAAAACAATTTATCTTCACTTTCTTTCCCTTTCTTCATATTTTTTTTTAAATTTCTGCTTTGGTCTGTGTCTTCTCGCCCTGTGTACCATTGTCTGCTTGAATTCTTTAATTCTTGGTGTCTTTTACTGAGAAGTTCGATCCTTGCTCTTTCTTCTTGTATTTTCCTCAGTGTCTCTTCCGTCTCCACCTTAATTTCAGACATCTTTTCTGCTGTGCGAGTTTCAGAACGTCCAGAATGCGTTGTGTTTCTCTTCTTTGCAGTTGTTGTGGTTTTCAACTGGAGAGACATGGAAACTTAATTCTATCTTCCCCACAAACGCGACAGATCAGTTGTGTTTCGGGCTTCGGGTCAATTATGTAAAATCCACGAGTCGCCTTTGTTTGAGGTATGTGTACAATGTACTAAAAAAGGTATTTTTTGTGCATATCGCTGTCAACACCAGCATTTTACTGCTGTTGTTGATGTCTTGGCAAGTTTACGTTCAGTAGTTTGCCATTGCTTTCTGAACGACCGGCTCCCATACTAACACGTTAAGACCCATCGCGACGCGGTCTGGTGCCAAATCGGTCGCAGCTGTGTTTCGAACGCAGGTAAGCGGGCTCACGAATAAATAAAGGTTGGATGTGCTATATCCATTGATCGTGTGTGATAGAGATATGGGTCAGATCTGTTAAACATATGGATAGGATGTGCTAGCGGTAACTGTAAGACATGCTAGTGTATTTGTGTCGGATGTACTATTGTTACTATAGGATGTTCAAATCTAGTTTTTTTTTTCCAGTGCGAGTTACGAAAATAGAGGGGTAGAAAATGACAGACAACCTAGTAACCAAGTGATTAAAGATCCTACAGGAAGCTTTCTCCACATGCTTTCAAGCAGAACTTCAAAGAAACATATAACTTTATTTATCACTTATTTTCTTAGTCTCAGAATTCACAGATGTAGTTAAAACCACGTAGCAAATGTGAAATTCACACTTGGGAAGAAAGCAAGATGTAAATAATAAATAGCAACAGACGCAGTTAATAATGTACGTAGAGATGCGTCGGTGAGAGCATCAAAAGACAGCTGGATGTGAAGCTTCATTTTTCTTGAGCATGTAGTTGAAAGACACGCCAGTGTTGTAATCCTGCTCAAAAGCTACCCTGAGATAATTAATGTTTGTTTTTTCCCTCGCGAAAACTTTAAGTAGGTTAGAAAATATGTCCAAGGAAAGTACACGTTTTAAAGTATGGCATATGCCTGTTTATTTTAAAAATCTTATCCTCATCATTATGTGTCAGTTAGATAAACGTGCTTCATCTCGCATAATCACCAGTCTTGGATTAAATGTTTGTTTTTGTGTTTCAGTAATGCCATCTTGCAAAGCAGCTTAGGCATTAATCTCTTTGTATTTCTCATTCTCATTTTTCATTAAGTTTGTGAGCTATCATTCAAGATTTCTAGCTTTTTTTCTCCTTATACCGTGCCCATAAATCTGGACTGCCTGCATCTAATTTCTATAAGAAATGTGCCGGTTTCTTATTCTTCTCAAAGGACTGTATTGATATTTTCCCCGACAGCCCACTGCATTCTTATTTTCTCATAGATTACATCTCTGCTGCCATTTGATGGGTCTTGTCTTTGAGGTTAATGTTCATATCTCACATACAATCACTAGTAGGGGATATTTTAACGCTCCTTTTTTATTCACTGTAATTGAATTTAATTCGTAAATTTCACTATTAATGAAAACGTTTATGAAAGTAAAGTCAGTGCTCATCACACAGAATATATGTGAGTGTGTGCGTGTGTGAGTGAATGTGTGTGTGTGTGTGTGTGTGTGTGTGTGTGTGTGTGTGTGTGTAAGCGTGCGAGTGGGCGTATGTTTATGCTACTGTGTGTGTGTGTGTGTCAGAGAGAGAGAGAGAGAGAGAGAGAGAGAGAGAGAGAGAGAGAGAGAGAGAGAGAGAGAGAGAGAGAGAGAGAACGAACGAACGAACGAACTTTATTTTAAAAGGGTAACAAATTGGGCACGCAGGCCCGTCTTACAATCGGCCCTTTCGATCACTCATCTTTCATTCATCAAATGTGCATACTACATTTACATAGGGAAAAAAAAACATTGTCAAATTGATTTTGTAAGCATAAACAATGCATATTACGCATGGTACATTCACATGGGGGAAAAACATTGTCAAATGAAAGTTGTAAACATAAACAGTGCATATTGCAATGGTGTGAGACACATCCCCCATCCAGCCTCACACCCAGCAGCCACCCACACATCCCTCAGCAACCCATACATCCCCCACCCACCAAACCCCCATCCACCCACACATACCTCCACGCACTCACACGCCGCCACCCACCCACCGATCCCCCACCCACACACACATTTCCCCACCCACAAAAATATCACCCACCCATCCCTTAACCGACACGAATACACCCACCCACATATTCTCCACCACCCACAAACACACCAGCAACCACCCAGCAAAACATACATCACAAAACCACACACACATACCCCCGTCAACCCACACATCCCGCACCTATCCATACATACATCCTGCACCCTCACAATTTCCCCCACCCACAAACACATCTCCCCACCTGCCCACACATATTCCCCACCCATAAACACCATAAAATACACACCTCCAACCCACATACACACCCACCACCCACATATACCCCACCCACACACATCCGCCGCTCACACACATCTTCCCACAAACACACACATCCCACAACCATACACTCATCTCTCACACACATCCACCCACTCACGTACTCATCCATCAACCACTCACACATAAAAATCACCCACCCGCCCATCAACACATGCATCTCTAACATTAACCTCCCACCCACACACACCTCAACCACCCAGCCAAACACACATCCCCCATCCTCACATACATCCGTCATCCACCTGCACATCCCACACCTCCCCCACCTCTCACACATCTCCACTCCCACACAAAACTCCACCCATAAACACATTCCTTCCACACACACATCCCCCACATGCATTCCTCATACACATCCCCGTCCACACATCTCTCACCCACACACACATCTCCCCACCCACCCACACATCCCCCACCTACAAACATCCTCACTACCCACACATACACCCTCCACCCACTCACATTTACCCTATCCACACTCACACACTCCCACCCACACAGACTAATCCCACTCACAAACACCCCTCCCACACGCATCCCCCACACCCATTACACACCCATCCCCCAACCCACACAATCTCCTACACAACAATTCACTCACCCAAATACACATTCCCTACCCACACCCCCCGACCTACCAACACTCACATTCTTCCAATAATCCTCCCAAATATCCCCCTCCCCCACACACACACACACGTATCCCCCACACACACACACATATATCCCCCAACGACTACACATCCCTTCACCAATCCACACATCACCCATCAACCCATACACATCCCCATACACAACCCCTCCACACATACATTCCCCCACCCCCCACACACACATCCCTCACATACACACCCACACAAACATCCTCACATCTACACACATACATGATCACTGAAACTAATAAGAACAAACTCCCACACTTTACACACAAAGAGAGAGAGAGAGAGAGAGAGAGAGAGAGAGAGAGAGAGAGAGAGAGAGTATGTGTGTATCTGTGCGTATGCATGCACGCATAGGTACACACATATATACTCTCTTACACGATCATATACATATATACGTAAGCACCTACGAACATGTATCTGTCTGTCTCTGTCTGTCTGTCTGTCTGTCTGCTCTGCCTGCCTGCTTGCCTGCCGGCCTGTCTGTCTGTCTGTCTGACGCTGTGTCAGTAGGTAGGTAGGACGACAGGCAGGTAGGTGTGTATATGTGTATGTGGATGTATATGTGTATGTAGGTGTATGTGTGTATGTGGGTGTATGTATGCATGTTGGTGTATATGTGTATGTGTGTATATGTGTATGTGGGTGTATGTGTGTATGTTGGTGTATATGTTTATGTGGGTGTGTATGTGTATGTATGTGTATGTGGGTGTATATGTGTATGTGGGGTATATGTGTATGTGTGTGTATATGTGTATGTGGGTGTATATATGTATGTGGGTGTATATGTGTATGTGTGTATATGTGCATGTGGGTGTATGTGTGTATGCGGGTGTATATGTGTATGTGGTTGTATATTGTGTGTGGGTGTATATGTGTATGTGGGTATATATGTGTATGTGGGTGTATATATGTATGTGAGTGTATATGTGTATGTGGGTATATATGTTATGTGGGTGTATATGTGTATGTGGGTATATATGTGCATGTTGGTGTATATGTGCATGCATGTTTATGTGTATGTGTTTATGTGGGTGTATATGTGTATGTGCATTCTTCTTCTTCTCCCTTTTCTTCTTTAAGCCTCTTTTGTCTTTTAGCGAGAAGTTAAGAATAGACATCTGGATAGATCTTACATGCGTCTATGTGATAACTATGGAAGTTTTGCAGTCGTCAGGTGTACAGTTAGACACTGGGTTCAGAGAATCAAATAATCAGGAAGTGCAGACGGAGCTGTTTGATCGGCAGCGCTGTGGACGTCCTGCCACAGCCACCAACGCAGCAATGTTGAATTGTGCTGAGGGCATTAATCTTACTGATAGGCGAATCAGTACTCAACAACTGCCCTTACAGCTGTCAGTCAGCGGTGTTAGTGCAAATACAGTTATAAAAACTCAGATTTTCTAAGGTTTGCGCAATATGGGTTCCTGGAAGTCTCACAATGACCACCGATTGCACAGGAAAGCCATTCATTCTGAATTGAAGCGTTTTAATGCTAATGGAGAGAAATGTTTGGCTAAGATCGTTACAGATGACGAAATCTGGGCACATCATTTTGAACTTGAGACAAAAAGACAGTAAATGGAGTGGCATCATCTGCAGTCACCACAAAGAAAGAAATTCAAGACAACTTCTTCAGCTGGAAAGGTCATGATCACTGTCTTTTGGGACATCGAAGGTGTGATTCTTGTGGATGTTATGCTAATAAGAGAGATAATCAATTCGCAAGAATTCATTAAGACAAGAATCCAACAGATCTGCTTCTCCTTCAGGACAATGCGCGCCCTGACACACGTCTGGGAACACTGGAAGCAATCCCCAAATTAGGTTGGATTGTACTATCTCATAAACCCTATAGTCTTGATTTAGCACCCTCTGATTTTCATCTATTTAGTCCACTTAATGATGCACTCGGTGGCAAATGGTTTGAAGATGATGAAGGAGTGATTCGTGCAGTGAAGACATGGCTACATGATGAAGACAAAGTCTGGTACGAGCAACGAATACATAGACTTGTTTCGCGTTGGTATAAAGCCGTACACGTTTATGGTGATTATATTGAATGTTAACATGACATATCCATGTATATTTTGTATACATGTCTTTCATTTTGAATAAACAGCTCCATAGAAAAATGATGCAATGCATTACTTTCTGAACACCCCCCCCCCCCCCCCCCCCCTCCCGTATATTCCCTTTGCATTGTTTGAAAGACAAGCTATGCCGTCTGTGTTCTGGAATTGGATTTCGAACAATTATGTATAGACCAAAACTGTCACACACCTCATCATTTTTTGAGGTCGTTAACTATATTTTATGCATAAATATTGACCAAGTATTAATAGAGAATGAAACCCTACTATAATCCCTTTTGCACCTAATATCCAGTATGCTGTTTCACGGTTACTCCGACAGCTGCTTGTTGTTCATGATATATTGCTTCTATTAAGTTGATGAAGTGTGCTTGAAACTCTATATCTCTCATGTTCTACAATGTCTGATACTGAACACATCCAAAGACCTTACTGTAGTCAGTGAATCGAGTATGGTGATCTACTTTATATTCTCTGCATTTCTCAAAGACGGTTCTCATAGCGAATATATGGTTCTTGGTTCCTTGGCCAAGTCTAAAACCTGACTATGTGTAATTCATATTCTAACTTTCTTTCCTATTCTCTTCATGAGGATTCACAAGACAACTTTACTGGCATGGCTTATTACTGCGATAAAGCGACTGCTGGTACATAGTTTTCAAATTCCTTTCTTTGGAAGAAGGATGTAGAGTGTTCTCTTCTGTATTTTGGGCTAAACAACGCTGTTGCAGGTCTTCACGCATAGTGTGGGATAGATACAGGCATAGTCTTCTCCTCCTAAGCGGATTAGCTCTGATAATTTATCGTCACAACTTGATGGCTTTTTGCGGGCTATACATTGATCACAGTTCTGTCTCTATTCAAAGTTCTGGTTCTTTTTTCTTCGCTTTCGTGTGCATTATCTGAGCTTTTAAAAAATCATATCTTAATACTTTTCTCACAGCACTCCTTCCATCTGTCTAATATATCTTTACTGTATTTTTTAAATATTTCTAGTTTGAACATTTATTACGGGTAATGATGGTATACTTTTGGTATTTATGGTTCATATTTCCTTGATCATGTGTTTCCGTGTAACTTGACATGTTTACCGTATAACAAGTATTCATTACACACAGTTTCTTGTCTTCTCTTTCTCATGTTTCGCGCGTAGTGTTTACTACTGTAAGAACATTTCTATCCATGCTTCGTTTAATGTTCTTTCCTCTTCTATTAGCCTGTGCTTTTTCCAGCGGGTGATACACAGCTGCTGCTTGTTCCCTGGGTTAGATATCATGTTTTATGCTGATGAGATGAGAAAGCATCTAGAGTACGTATTAGCTAAGAATAATATCTACAAGTGGCAGACAACAAAAAAGCCTAGTTTTATTGCCAGGATTTCGGTCACGTTAACTTCCCCCTCCTCATCTCTCAATTTCGCGTTTGTCCAACTCCCCCGTCCTCAACGAAACAACTGTAATCTAAGCTTCTTGAATTCTAATTGGCGGCATATCAAACTAAGTGTAATGTTTCGGTTGAGGAACTTCACTCATTCATTAATGTAATCAATCCGAAGAAGTGCTGAGGTTTGATATTGTCCCTTCAGCGCCTCCTATTCTACCAAGCTCTCTTCGGCTCTGTCTGGGCCCCAGTCCCTTCCCAATTCCTGTATACTTGCAGGGAAATAGAATACAATCTCCTAATTCTTCTGGTCTGAACAGATTGTCCCACTATGAGGGAATAAATGTAAAAAAACAACAACCGTTGTCTGGAGAAACCGTGGGAGAATTCGATATTATGGACAAAGATATGAACTGATATATTTGACAGAACCAATTATCACAGACAGACAGTAAAACAAAGGAGTCAATAAATCATCTATCTCAACCTGTTACGAGTGATACATTCTTCCCAGATGACCTAGTTGTAAAGTGTTCTGTAGTAAGACAGCTTCTGTTAGTCTCCTGTTACGTTAACTGAGTGGATACAAATAAGTGAAGCACCCTCTTACACACTTTAAGACGCATTGATCTTATGATGCAAGGACACTATGCTTATAGACCCAACGGTGTTCTGTGGGTGATTTGGTCTGCATCACACCGGCCACTTTAACTTCCCAAGACATTTCCTGGAACACATTTTAGACTGGGTTGTCCTGTGAGCCCAGGCCTATGTAAAAATCCACCCCGATATAAATTCCAACCGGCTAGGAAAGTCACGATGGCCATCTTTTTGGATATCAAGGGTCCTGATCACTGTCTTTTGGGAGTACTGATTCGCCTATCATTAAGAATAATGCCCTCAGCACAATTCAACATTGCTGCGTTGGTGCATTTCCATTGCTGTATTGATGCATTTCCATGAAAGAGGTGAAACTGTGACTAGTGCTTGGTACAGTGACATGCTAGTGAACCGGCAGCTTCTGCAATGTGCCTTGTTCCAGGCATATATAAATGTATATATAATATACGTTTAAATATAACGCAAGACATAGCGAACGACTGAATATACTTCATGTCCCTAAACCTAGGATAGACGTATATAAAACAAGCTTAGCATACTCTGCCACCCAGTTGTGGAACAATCTTCCACAAGAAATCAAAGACACCACCGATCATTATACATATAGTCGCAACCTATTTGAACACTACCTCAGGATATACTACATGTTTTTTTTTGTTGCTTATCCCTTACAGGACGTTGCAGTCAACATCAGCATTTTTCAGCTGCCGTTGATGTACTAGGCAAGATTACGCTCAGTATTTTGCCATTACTACATTCCCCCATAAAAAGCAAAACAACAACAACAACAACAACAACAACAACAACAACAACAACAACAACAACAACAACAACAACAACAACAACAACAACAACAACAACAACAACAACAACAACACCAACAACAACAACAACAACAACAAAGACAATAATAATGGTAAATGATCTCGAACGACAACTAGCCAAAAAACATACCAATATGTATGGCACGTTACACCTTTATTGGGTATTTATAATGCCCATGTTAAACACTGCCTCAGTGAGTCATGTATTATTGTCTATTTTTCATGCGTTTTAATGTTTATTGTTCTTTTGTTGTCAAAGATTTGCTTCATAAGAGATGTTGAATGAAAGAATGTATGAGAGGAAGTAGAGAAGAAGGGCAGAATGTCAGACGGGCCTGCGTGCCCAATTCTAAACCCTTTGAAAATAAAGATTTTCGTTCGTTCGTTCGTTCGTTCGTATTGGAGTAACCTTTCCTCTGGAGTAAACTAGACAGGCCGAGAGAGGTACCATGCTGCATGGGCAACCCATGGTCTCTAAATTCAGGCTTTGTGTTACTGAGAGGTATTACTCCATGCTCGCCCCCGCCATCGGTTGTGGACATTATGGCTTTTTATGCACAATATAACAAACGATCGTCTGTCCGGACGGCGAGGTGCCAGTAAGGAAGCAGTAAACAGTAATGATGAAGATAGTGATTGTGATGAAGTGAGTCTGACATACTATCTTCTGTCATTTTTAATAATATCATTTTAAACAACCACTCCTAGAATTCCCAGTAACATGTAACTAAGAGCAAAACTGTAGAACGCAAACATTTCCATTACAATGAAGTTACGCGGTAGTATCTCCTCGTTAATCATGACGATAATATAAAATAACTGGCAACAGACTTAGTTGGTTCTTTATTCATCCAGCCAACGGCGACAAGACACACCCAGATACGGCTGTGTTTCTAGCCAAAAGAAGACCATGTCGCTTTCACCTAGATAGACTGTGATTGCGATCGCTAAAATGGGTTAAGATTATCACCAAACTCTTGCTTTTTCCTCCCAAAACACTGTTATCGATAATAATTCAAATTATGTATTCATCTTGATCCCAACTTTAAAAATAAAGAAAAAACGCTGAATGTCAAACAATGATTACTCCATGGCTACTCATTCTTGTTCACTCATGTACGAGTGTCAGTGAGAAAGTTAAGGATTTTAGCTAGGGAAGCTAGGGATTTTCCACGCCCAAGGTCTCATCAGATGATTCTGGAATGATATGGTTGCAATTAAAACAGGCATATTTCTAATATCATTCTTTTGGTTTTCCCAGCGTTTCTTCAATCTTGTCCAATCCGAGGGGACTGTCAACATCCACAAATGTGTGCGTGTGCGTGTGCGTGCGTGCGTGCGTGCGCGCGTGTGTGTGTATGTGTGTGTGTGTGTGTATGTTTGCTATATATGAAAGTTGTGCAGTCGATAGAACACCGTCTGTCGCTGGGCTAAGAGAGTTTAAGTTTCAGAAAGTGTAGAGACGGAGCTGCATGATCTTCCGCGCTTCGACGTTCTGTCATGCTCATGCACGGTGAACCGTACTGATGCCATTATTCGTGATGCTAGGCACATCGCAAGTCAACCAATGGGCTTTGCAGCTGCTAGTCAGCAAGGCAAGTGCGATTTAAATGTTCAAAACTCTCGCTTATTCAAAGGTTTGCGCAAAATGGATTCATTAAAGTCTCACAAATGAGCACAAATGCTGAGGTAGAGAATGTTTGTCTACGATCGTTAGAATTGACAAAACCTGGATACATCATTTTGAGCCTGAGATGAAAACGCGGTCAATAGCATCATCCACCATCGCTGAATAAAAGACATTCAAGACCACTCCACCAGCAGGAAAGGTTATGATTAATGCCTTAGGGACATTGCTGGTGTGATTCTTGTTGAAGTCATGTCAAGAGGTGATACAATCAATTAGTTAGTTAGTTAGTCTTTCCTCTTGAGCCTAAGGCGGCGCATAGGGCAGAAGTCCTGACTCTCCATGCCTGGCGGTTCGCTGCTACCTGTTGTAGATCTTGGATATTTACTTGGCCATTGAATGAGCCTTCTCTAATGATGGTTCCAAGCAGGGTCTCTCTTGGTCTTCCCCGTTTTCTTTTCCCTACCGGTGACCATATGAGGGCTTGGTAGGGGAGTCTTGTCTTTGTCCATTCTGAGTACATGGCCGATGTAGTTCCAACGGCGTCTTATGAAATTGGATACTGTATCTTGCTTAGTCTCTAGTCTAATTTGCGAATTGGTTCTGAAGTCTGTCCAGTGGATGTTTAGAAGTCTTCTAAGACATTTGTTCTCAAAATTGTCTAATTTTTTATCTAAAGCTACCGTTGATTTCCAACTTTCACATCCATACGTTAACACTGGAATCACACAAGAGTTGAAGATATTAAGATACAATCAATTTTTACAATCTTTTTACAAGATTTTTGATACAATCAATTCTGAAACATAAATCTAAACACTAGTAAAATACAATAATCGGTTCGGCGGAATTCGACATACCAAGAATCCCGTTGGACGATTGTAACACAACAATGCACACTCTCACGCGAGTCAGAAAACAAGGGAGACAATTGCCAAATTGAGTTGGACTATACTCGTTATCCATCCTTTATCCCTTATCTGGCGCTCTCTGATTTTCATCTTTTTAGTCAGCTTAAAAATGCACTCCGTGGGGCAAGGCTTGATGATGTTGAGGGTGTGATTCACGCAGTGAAGAAATAGCTACTCGAGAAGAACAAAACCTGGTAGAGAAAAGGCATGCATGCACTTGTTTCGCTCTGGCGTAGGGCCGTACATGTTAATGAGGATTTTGTAGAAAAATAGCGCGATTTGAGATTTAAAAAACACATTATAGGGCATCACTATTTGACAGCCCCTCGTGTTAAAAATGTTATGTGTGTGTGAGTATGTGTATGTGTGCGCGTGTGTGCGTGTGTACGTATGTGTGCGTGCTGCCTGTTGCGTGAGGATCGAGCAGTTTGCGCATGCGCAATAGCGATAACACAAAGGCTGTCTCACTGCCGACTTGCACCGTGGAAAAACAACGACGCGTATTTCGTTGTTTTTTTTTTTGGGGGGGGGGGGGGGGGGGTGGGGGTGGGGGGGTGGGGGTGGGGGGGTGGGGGGGAGGGGAGTGGGGGGCGGTAAAACATCGTGAAATCTACAGAAGCCTGATGTTTTAGTATTGAGACAGTCCTGACAGAGTTAGGTTAGAGTGTATGAATGGTTCGATATAGTGAAAACACCCTTTGTCTCCGGTTAAGGAAAAAATCAAGTTCAGGAATCTGCTGGAAAAGTCATGATGCCATCTTTTGGGATATCAAAAGTCCTTTATTGGCGTATTTCCAGGAAAGGGGTGAAACTTTGACTAGTGCTTGGTACAGTGACATGGAAATGAACAAAGTGAAGCCGACAATACGATCGAAAAGCTGCTGATTTCTCGCGAAAGAGATATTGTTGCTGCACGACAACGCCTGCCCTCATACGGCTGTATGATTGGTACACTACGTGCTCTGAAATTTGAGGTCTTGAAACATCCAGCTTACAGTTCAGTCTTGCGTCATCGGACTTTCACTTATTTAGACCCTTGAACAACAGTTGTTATTTCCGAGGTTTGCAGATGACAACGTGGTACTGGACGCAGTGCAAAGTTGCTTTAAGGCCACACTAAACCTTTTTTCATAGAAGGCATCAGCAAGCTATCGGACAGGTGTACCCAGGCAGGTTGACTATTTTGAGAAACGCACACAAAATTTCTGGTTCGCATTATTGTATAAACGTTATTCTTAAAATAAATTCATGTTACTTAATGACTCTCCCTCGTGTATGTGCCACTCTATATCTGTAAATGTTATATTCTTTGCCTTGGTATTATTGCATAGAGTACATACATCGTTCAGCTAAAAAGTGGCCATTACACATCCATAATCATCCCGTGCCTT
This sequence comes from Cepaea nemoralis, assembly GCA_014155875.1. NCBI lineage: Eukaryota > Metazoa > Mollusca > Gastropoda > Stylommatophora > Helicidae > Cepaea > Cepaea nemoralis. The sequence continues at coordinate 253,079 of JACEFZ010028301.1, forward strand.
GCCGACTGGTTCGGGAATCATACTTCTCCTCAATCTCGTTATCTCCAAATGAATGCATCAGCTTGCGTGCTGACATTTGTACGTGCTATGAACAAACGCTGTTAAGAATTATCTCGCGTGCCTTTCTCTGTCTTTCTCTCAATAAATCTTTCTAGTTGTTAGTTAGTTCCAACTTCACGGCAAAGGGTTGCCCCATAATGCTCCTCACTGTGCCATGTGAAAAGTGGAAGAGACAAGAGTCTCGAGAAACTAACAGCCCGCACAGGTATACTATGCATAATGTCGCTGCTAGAATGCCAACACAGAAGTCCGCCACGAAAAATACAATCCATCGTCGATGGAAGCGGCAGTCACTAGAAAACAAGCAGCCACACATTTCTGCATAAGGCAAACCCCGTTAGTTCAGCAAGCGGTGGCCGCCATTGTCACAACATGCAGTGGCGGACTGGACTGGGTGTCAGCTTAACCGATGGCAAGTGGGTTTTGTGGGACCCTCAACAGTGGGTCCCCTTACAGATTAGACATATGATAAACATGTTAAAGATGGTTTAGTCAAGTTTAGTGTTGTTCCTAGCAACTAATATGATTTGTTTAGACCCAGTTCGCCACTGGCAGCGAATTATCTCATAAGATGTTCTTCTTATTATAGAATGCAATGTTTTTTTTTATCTCCCCTACCATAATATTTATTTCTGTGATTAATTTTCCAAATTAGTACACTAGAGAATTTGTGACAAGAACAGAAATAAAGTACGTGAAAACATATATCGCTTTCTACCTACCTACCTACCTACCTACCTACCTACCTACCTACCTACCTACCTACCTACCCACCTACCCACCCACCTACCAACTCATCCACCTACCTAACTACTTACCTACCTACCTACTACCTCCCTAACTATTGTATGGGTAGGAAAGATGACGAGGAAGATAACTGTACACCTCACATCATATTCGTGGCCATGTCCCTCGCATCTGGGAAGGTTAAAATGTCAACAAATGCCCGCAGAAGTCGCATATGTCTGCCTAAAGGCTCAGTATCGCAGCTCTGCTGTAAACAGGCTCAACGCAATCACGTCCGAAAAAAACATTCCGGATGAACGCAGCAGCAGCAGTAGAAGAATAAGATATTCGTGGGCTAATATATGTGGTCTAACACTTCATGTCCGAGAAGTAAGACTTTTGCGAGAACCAAGTGATGACTGTGAATCTACAACAATGGCCAGACTACGAGAGGAGCAAATTAAAAGAGGGGTGGCCAAACAAGAACACTACGCAGGAAGCCAAAGAAGATTGATAAACCAACACAGATCTGGCGTCGTTAGCCGCTACACGTTGCGGGATTTGCTGAGGAGGGGATCCGAGCACTTATGGACTGAATGGTTCGATGTGCAATGAGGATGATCTATCGACTAACTAACTAACTAACTAACTAACTTCATGTCCGACCGGCAATATCAGTTATGGAACTACTTTTATTGTTTACTATATTTAAAAAAAAAAGTACCGAAATAGGAACCAAAAATGGGTCTGTGATGTGCTAAAACCATCACATTTTGTAAGCCTGAATACATGTACGAAAAGGTGGCCAGTCTTAGCAGATGGCAAACCTAGCTTATTACATTATAATGAAGACTCCTAGTGATTACACCAAAGCATCCGCTCGCTGTCGTTTACTATATACGGTGAGCATTTTGAAATGTGTGCCTTCGTGAAAACCACCTTCATTTGGGTTGTTTAATGAGTAACGATAATCGGATTCGATAATCGGTTCTTCTCACATTTCTACGCCATATTGTCCAGAATGGCCTGTGGACTACTTTCTGTTGCCTTAAATTAAAATGTCTTCTGCTTCCCTCGAAATATCTATATTTTTTCCCCCGAATGTAACTCCCTCAGGACATTCAATGCTTCTGAATCTTGTCTCGCTGTAAATGTTGAAAGGATTAGGTATAAAACACATCTTTGTCCCTGTTGATTGCTCTGAACTCATTTAGTTCTCCTTCTTACTTGATTACAGATGCTTCATTCCAAAATATATATTTTTTAAATCCCTATATTTTCCCCTTCTTTATTGAGTTCATGCAAAATGTCGAAAAGGCTTTAATGTCTCACTTTGTCAAAAGCTTTCGAATAAAACTTTCTTCTGGAAGAATCTCAAAACTGAGAGGGAAGACCAGGAGAACATTTAATCAGATAGCGGTGGGAACGATTAGCAGTATGACTCTTCGCTGGCCTTTGAACGAGGGGACGGAGCACGTATGGGAATGTCCTGAGTGCAGTGATGTCGGTTCTTAGCTCAATTCAACTCAACTCAACTTTCGAATAATTTAAAAAAAAAAACATAAATATAAGTCCTTTTACATCAGTATACATTTCTATATAAACACCGATTCAGTAAAAACACATTTCTTGTCCCCTTATCTGTATTAAATCCAAACTGAGTTTCTGACATTTCTGGTTTTATGTGATCTCATCCTGTCCATTATAACGAGAAAGTAGTTTGGTGACGGCTCTCATTAAACGGATTGTTCTATGTGACTCGCATGACGTTGTTACAGTTGTTTTTAAAAACAACAGATCTGCAGATGTCTGACGGGTCTCTGCGGTGTCCTGTATCTTATTCAGGATCTTCGTTATTTCCTCCATGCCAAGTTCTCCTAGCACATCGTATATTTCTAAAGGGATATTTTCCGGGTGTTGAGATTTGTCTTGTTTAATTTTCTTGATAGCATTTTCTACACCATCTTTCGGTAGTGATGGGTCTTCCATTTGTGTATTTAAATGTGGTTTATCACCGCTGTCATCATCAAATAATTCTTCCATCTATTTTGACTATCTACATAAAATATCCACTGTGCCCATTAGAATATTTCCGCCCTTTGACTTGATACACACTATTTGTATGAAATTGTCATCTACTGATGTGTACCTCATTTTCTTGAGCAAGTATTTATCTACTCCTTGTTTGTTTTCACTATTGTTAGACGAGCAATTTTCTTTAGCTTGATTATATTTATAATCGATTTACACATGTAATCCATGCTGACAATTAACTGGACAGCCCCCTCCCCCCTAAAAAAAATTCAGACGTTTTAAGGTAAGCTTAAATGCAAAGACAACTCATCACAAACATCAGAAAGAGGCAGTCATCGTATTGTGGCCACGTTCTGAGAGGGCAAACACTAGAACTTGCTGTGACAACCGGACACATTTGCGGAAAGAGAGATAGAGGAAGACAGAGTGAGAAGATTCTTGACAGTCTTGTGCCCCGGCACGGAAAGAAGTCAACACACGCAATGATCCATGACGCCGGAGATCGTAATTTGTGGGGAGGTATGATCACCCAAGCCAGTTGGCAAGGCACCGTATGATGATTATGAATTCGTGGTATTTATTGTCATCGCTCATTGCTGGTTTGCTTGATTCTAAAAGATGTAAAATGTCTTGGTGATCGATTTGTATGTTCATTTTCTCCTTACTTGGGAAGTTTTTCATTGACGTTTCAATACATTGACTGAATTCTTGCCGTCACCCTTCTACTGACCTGAACCTTTCAAATGCTTCGAATATGTTTCTTATATATATGATCAACTTTTGTCTAATGTTCTCGTCAGTTAACAAAACATTTATTTAGATCCTGGTGTTATAAACATTTTTCTGTGGAGTATTTTTTGTTTTACTCTGGGATTGAACATCACAAGTACTACCACAGCACTACCACAGTCGACCACGGGCAATAATTTCGAATATCTCACAGCATTATTAAAGCGCTGCCGCATCAGTATTAAATTAAACTGATTTCTGATTTTGTTGCTAGGGATTTTCCACACCCAAGGTCTCATCAGATGATTCTGGAATGATATGGTTGCAATTAAAACAGGCATATTTCTAATATCATTCTTTTCGTTTTCCCAGCGTTTCTTCAATCTTGTCCAATCCGAGGGGACTGTCAGCGTCCTTGACCAACTTGTGACTCAAATCTCCCATTAAATCTATAGTTTACTATTCTTTAAGCTCTATCTATTCTCCCTCTCTCTCTCTCTCTCTCTCTCTCTCTCTCTCTCTCTCTCTCTCTCTCTCTCTCTCTCTCTCTCTCTCTCTCTCTCTCTCTCTCTCTCTCCCTCTTTCTCTCCTCCCTATACAGTAAAAATCTACTCTAATGTACTTCTATATTCATTTTAGGCTTCCCTGTATTTCGTTGTCCCTGTGGGCCATAAATAAAGGACTTTCTGTTTATAATATCATCAGTAGCGTGTGTTCTACCAGCTGTCCTACCGTCTCGTCCTCATCTCTTAAAAGCACCGGCATTTGTTTAGTTACTACCATGAGCCCCACATTGACTATTCCGTCACACCATCTTATTTGTCCTAGTCTGCACAGGCACAAATCAATGAATGTTTGCAGTATATTAGTGACTGTTTTAATCATTCCCCATGTTTCTAATCCATAGAGCATTACTATTTAAAGTTAGTTTATTACACGATTCTAAGTTTAGTGCTAAGGTTAATTTCCCTGGACGTCCATAAGTTTTACAGTGCTATGAAAACTCCCCTTGTATTCAGTATTCTTATTTTAGTATATCTACCTGTTCCCTCATCAGTGTGTACATTTGTCGCGAAATTCCCAATAGGCGTGTCTGCGCGGAGTAGAAACTCCAATTAAGCGGGGCTTCGTGGATCTATCTAGTGCCAGAGTTATTTCTAATCTCGGGAATTCCTGTGTCTAGAATGTTCTCTCTCTTTCCAGTAGTTCGTATTTCGGGATGGCGTTTTGCACCCCAAGGCCACCGAACTGAACCTAGATGTGTTTCTCGTGGGGGAGAAACCATGAACCTCGAGAAAAGTGTTTTTTTTCCAGAATACTGTGATTTTGCGAGCTCCGAGAGTATGCTCGGGGAAGCAGAAGATAGCCATTCTGCAGTCATTTCTTGCTCACGACCAGACGTGTGTTTTCGGACCATTGACGTCTCCATGGAGGGTTCCAGCCCCCGAAAAAATAATGGATGATTGCAGTACAGATACGTTGATTTAAGGTAAAAACGCTATTACTTCTTTACTTGTCTTGTTTAATTATATTAAGCGATTATCAGTGCTGCGACGTATGTTGTCAGCTGCGCCTCCTCATGAATATGAATGAAGTGTTATCGATCGCGTCTAGGCGTATAACAGGGACGACAGAGTGTTTATTTATGTTTAGATCTATCAGTTAATTCTTGGAATACTGATTAGTGATAGTGATTTACTGAAGTCCTTTAGTACAGGCCTGTGTTTGTTCGATTGGTAGAATATTTATTTGTTCTAGGCACTTACATTTATTTGTGGGAGGGCAGGATAAGAGCTGTGATGTCGGTTATTGAGATCGGTAGGCTGATTTATTTCATGGGATTGTGGTGCAGATTTATTCATGGGATTATGGTGTTGATTTATTCTATGGGATTGTGTTGCTGATTTATTCCATGGGATTGGGGTGCTGATTTAATCCATGGGATTTTGGTACTGATTTTTCTATGGGATTGTGATGCTGATTTATTCCATGTGATTGTGGGGGTGATTTATTCCAGTGTGTGGTGGAGGTGTGTTCATTCCTCGCGATTGTGGAAGGAACAGTGTGCGTTTGTTCAGCGCGATTTTTTGGGGAATAGCGTCTGTAACTGCATCGCGAATTTTAGGGGAACGTTAGGTCTTCTATTGTAAACTCTACTCCACGCAACCCTCACTGTCTTAGGATACCTGTACTTGGGGTAGGGCGATGAGCAGGTGTGTTCTTCTTTACCGTGAAAGAGGAGAGAAACCAAGGGATGGGGTGCGAACAGCATTCTAAATATGAGATGACTTGGCCTACCAGACCAGTGTAACCGTTAATGCTTTACCACCGCTAAGTAACGGGGGTAAGGGAACGGGGTTGGGACTTTCACCATCTACACGTGGGGCGCTGTCATGTATAATAATAATACTCTTTACCTTCCAGGGAGAGGGGTTGACAAGGAGGGTTTCTCTTGGGTATGGGATGCAGATCCCAGAAGAGAAACGGATGATGAGAATGATGGTGATGATGAAGAGGAATTGTCCGGACGGACAATTCTCAATGAGAGATAACCCCTACACTTATGTAAGAATTCGGTGTTTTACTATAATGATTGAAGAGGGGAGAAGAAAGTGGGAGTGGGGGGTACTAGGATCAGGTGACAGGGGTACGGCGATGACCAGACCGGTACTTACTGGAACCGTGCCTCCCAGACGAGCAATTCCAGGTGCTGCATCACAACGTCAGTACTGTGGTACCCGAACTCTTTCTCGTTTAATATGATTCCGTAAGCCGGAATGTATGGTTTAAAAAGTTTGTTTGCTGAGAGAAAAAGTATTATGATGTGTGCTATGTATGTCAGAGTTGTTGCCCAATGCTTTCACCAGATCCTATCCTTGCAGGGTCGGTTCTCGATTGCTGGAATCAAGTTACATTTACTGAGTCGGAGGAACATGGCTATCTGCTCACTCCACTGATACCGCCAACAATCTAGGTGAGGTTACCGCACTGGGAGCAAGCCGTATCAGCCCCCCTCAGTGAGTGTCCAACAGAAGGTATACATGTGAATACACCTATCCTTACTATCTACGATAGAGTATAACGCTTAGGCGAGCGAGTTAACAGTAACCTGAACTTCGTCATTTCAACCCCATTGATTTGCCATACATATGATGTCAAAAGACATCAGCGTCTTGAAAGACTTTGCTATTGTGATCTTACATATGATGTCAAAGAGACATATCAGCGTCTTGAGTGACTTTATTCGTGGGATCTTCCAGAAAACCTTTACTCTTGGTGGTCAAACCCAGCTGGGGTCCGACCTGTCATACGATTAGCCGCCAATAATATTGACATTCACGATGTTAGCGGCGATGAAGTTTATACTTACTTCACAGATCCTGAACGGGTCACCTTGAACATTACGACAACAGTTTGAGCTACCAAGCTCCACCGCATTTTTTAATCATATCCTGCTTCCAGGGAGACGCCTAATGCTATAGGGTCTCCCAAGTCTGATATTGGCTAGTGAATCAACCACGTATCTGCTCCATCACCGGGTAGCGCCTCGACATTGACTTATTGGTATATATTACATTGGCAGTATCGAGATCCTATTGCAGAAGCTGAGGATGACTATTCCAGGTTGTTTATCAACATGGAACTGTGATGTTACCAGAAGCCACAGCAACTCTCAAGTCAGCTCTTGCATGAAGGGATCCCGGTGAGATCTCGGTGTCGACCGACGTACGCACACGACAGAATCGCACTTGCCCTAGGATGATACTTGGATAATTCCTGACTTTTTCTACACTCTTTTGTCTAGCTGTACTTATACCTATCATCCCTCTATTTTCTCTCTCTCTCTCTCTCTCTCTCTCTCTCTCTCTCTCTCTCTCTCTCTCTCTCTCTCCTCCCTATACAGTAAAAATCTACTCTAATGTACTTCTATATTCATTTTAGGCTTCCCTCTATTTCGTTGTCCCTGTGGGCCATAAATAAAGGACTTTCTGTTTATAATATCATCAGTAGCGTGTGTTCTACCAGCTGTCCTACCTTCTCGTCCTCATCTCTTAAAAGCACCGGCATTTGTTTGGTTACTACCATGAGCCCCACATTGACTATTCCGTCACACCATCTTATTTGGCCTAGTCTGCACAGGCACAAATTAATGAATGTTTGCAGTATATTAGTGACTGTTTTAATCATTCCCCATGTTTCTAATCCATACAGCATTACTATTTAAAGTTAGTTTATTACACGATTCTAAGTTTAGTGCTAAGGTTAATTTCCCTGGACGTCCACAAGTTTTACAGTGCTATGAAAACTCCCCTCGTATTCAGTATTCTTATTTTATTATATCTACCTGTTCCCTTATCAGTGTGTACATTTGTCGCGAAATTTCCAATAGGCGTGTCTGCGCGGAGTAGAAACTCCAATTAAGCGGGGCTTCGTGGATCTATCTAATGCCAGAGTTATTTTTAATCTCGGGAATTCCTGTGTACATCTCCGGGTCTAGAATGTTCTCTCTCCAGTAGTTCGTATTTCGGGCTGGCGTTTTGCACCCCAAGGCCACCGAACTGAACCTAGATGTGTTTCTTGTGGGGGGGGGGGGGGGGGAACCATGAACCTCGAGAAAAGTGTTTTTTTCCAGAATACTGTGATTTTGCGAGCTCCGAGAGTATGCTCGGGGAAGCAGAAGATAGCCATTCTGCAGTCATTTCTTGGTCACGACCAGACGTGTGTTTTCGACCATTGTTGTCTCCATGGAGGGTTCCAGCCCCCGAAAAAATAATGGATGATTGCAGTACAGATACATGATTTAAGGTAAAAACGCTATTACTTCTTTACTTAAGTGTCAGTGTATGTGTGTGAGTAAAGTGGGGGAGTTTGTTCATACTAGTTTCAATACTAACGTGAGACATTTTGTATGTGTCTAGATGTGAGGAAGTGTGAGTATATGTGGAGGATGTGTGTGAGTGTGGGGATATGTGTGGGTGGGGTGTGTGTGGGTGGGGATATGCATTTGGATGGGTTGGGGTGTGTGGGTTTTGGTGGGTAGTGGTATTTGTGGGTGTTGGTGGGATGTGTGGATGGATGTGTGGGGGTGAAAGTAGGGGTGTTGGAATGGGTGTGGGGGATGTGTGTATGGGTGGAGGATATGTGTATGGGACGGATGCAGGGGATGTGTGTTTATGTGGGTGGAGATGTGTGGATGGTTTGAGGAAGTATGTGTGGGAGGCGGGGTTGTGTGGGTAGGGGATTGTGTTGGGTGGATTTGGGATGGAAGGGCGGGTGGGGAGAAGTGTATGGTGTGTGGGTTTGAGATATGTGTGCGGTGTGTTGGTGGGGGATGTGTGAATGATGTGTGAGTGGAGGGTATGTTTGTGATGGTATGGGTGGAGGATAGTGTGTGGTGTGGGGGATGTGTGTGATGGGTGCGGGGAATGTGCGTATGGGTGGGGTATATGTGTGGGTGAGCAGGGGATTGTGGTGGTTGGGGAAGTATGTGGGGGAGTGTGGGTGGGAGATGTGTGTGTGTGTGGGTGGGGGTGTGTGAGTGGCTTAGGGACGTGTAGGTGGGTGAGGGAGTTGTATGTGTCGGGGTGGGATATGTGAGTGGGTGGATGATGTGTGTGGGGGTAGGGGTATTGTGATCGAGAGATGTTTGGTTGGGAGTGGGTGGGTGGGGGTGTGTGGGTGCGTAGTGGAGGATGTATGCGTGAGTGAGTGTGTGTTGGTGGACGGGTAGGGAATGCGTGTGTGGGTGGGGAGAGGTGTGTGGTGTGTTGGTTGGTGATATTGTGTGGATGAGGTATGTGTGTGTGGGTGGGGGATTTTTGTGGTGTGTGAGTGGGGGTATGTGGGGTGGATTGGTAAGGGTATCTGTGTGGGTGGGAATATTGTGTGGTATCTGGGTGGGGGATATGTGTGTGGTGTGTAAGTGGGGATGTGTTGGTGAGGGATATGTGTGTGTGTGTGGTGCGTGGGTTGGGAATAGTGCGTGGTAGGGGGTGTATGTGATGTGTGGGTTGGGGATTAGGTTAAGGCATGTGTGGGTGGGTGGAAGTTGTATGTGTGGGTGGTGGGGTGTGTGTGAGTGGATTTGGGATGTATGGGTGGTTAGGGAGATGTGTGTATGTGGGGGGGGGAGTAGGGACATGTCAGTTGGTGGGGATGTGTGTGTATGGTTTGGGGATGTGTGAGTGGATGTGCGATGTGTGGGTTTGCGGGGGATTGTGTGTGTGGGTGGGGAATATGTTGTCGATGGAGATGTGGCTGTGGGATGGGTGGTTTGAGGTGCGGGTGGGGAGAGGATGTATGGGGTAGGATGTGTATGTGGATGGGCGTGGGATGTGTGGGTTGGAAGGGGAATGTTTGTGGGTGGCGAGTGTGTTTTGGTTGGGGGATCAGGTGAGGGCAGTGTGTGTGGGTGGGGATGTGCGGGAGGGAGATGGGTCGGTTGGTGGGGTATGTATGTGTCCCTTGGTGTGCGTGTGTGTCGGTAGGTGGGGATGTGTATGTGTCCCTTGGTGTGCGTATGTGTGGGTAGGTGGGGGTCTTGTGTGGGTGGGGTGATGTATGGATAGGTGGGAGATGGGCTTCATAACATGGTAATTAGCCTTGTTTATGTTTACAACATTCATTTCACAATGTTTATATTTCTTCTTATGTAAATGTATAATGCTCTTGATGAACGAAAGACGAGTGATTGGAAGGGCCGAATGTAAGACGGGCCTGCGCGCCCAATTTGTGACCCTAATAAAGTTGAGTTGAGTTGAGTTGAGTTACTTGTCTTGTTTAATTATATTAAGCGATTATCAGTGCTGCGACGTATATTGTTAGCTGCGGCCCCTCATGAATATGAATGAAGTGTTATCGATCGCGTCTAGGCGTATAACAGGGACGACAGAGTGTTTATTTATGTTTAGATCTATCAGTTAATTCTTGGAATACTGATTAGTGATATTGATTTACTGAAGTCCTTTAGTACAGGCCTGTGTTTGTTCGATTGGTAGAATATTTGTTTGTTCTAGGCACTTACATTTATTTGTGGGAGGGCAGGATAAGAGCTGTGATGTCGGTTATTGAGATCGGTAGGCTGATTTATTTCATGGGATTGTGGTGCAGATTTATTCATGGGATTATGGTTTTGATTTATTCTATGGAATTGTGTTGCTGATTTATTCCATGGGATTGGGGTGCTGATTTAATCCATGGGATTTTGGTACTGATTTGTTCTATGGGATTGTGATGCTGATTTATTCCATGTGATTGTGGGGGTGATTTATTCCAGTGTGTGGTGGAGGTGTGTTTATTCCTCGCGATTGTGGAAGGAACAGTGTGCGTTTGTTCAGCGCGATATTTTGGGGAATAGCGTCTGTAACTGCATCGCGATTTTTAGGGGAACGTTAGGTCTTCTATTGTAAACTCTACTCCACAAAACCCTTACTGTCTTAGGATACCTGTACTTGGGGTAGGGCGATGAGCAGGTGTGTTCTTCTTTACCGTGAAAGAGGAGAGAAACCAAGGGATGGGGTGCAAACAGCATTCTAAATATGAGATGACTTGTCCTACCAGACCAGTGTTACCGTTAATGCTTTACCACCGCTAAGTAACGGGGGTAAGGGAACGGGGTTGGGACTTTCACCATCTACATGTGGGGCGCTATCATGTATAATAATAATACTCTTTACCTTCCAGGGAGAGGGGTTGACAAAGAGGGTTTCTCTTGGGTCTGGGATGAAGATCCCAGAAGAGAAACTGATGATGAGAACGATGGTGATGATGAAGAGGAATTGTCCGGACGGACAATTCTCAATGAGAGATAACCCCTACACTTATGAAAGAATTCGGTGTTTTACTATAATGATTGAAGAGAGGAGAAGAAAGAGGGAGTGGGAGGTACTAGGATCAGGTGACAGGGGTACGGCGATGACCAGACCGGTACTTACTGGAACCTTGCCTCCCAGACGAGCAATTCCAGGTGCTGCATCACAACGGTAGTACTGTGGTACCCGAACTCTTTCTCGTTTAATATGATCCCGTAAGCCGGAATGTATGGTTTAAAAAGTTTGTTTGCTGAGAGCAAAAGTATTCTGATGTGTGCTATGTATGTCAGAGTTGTTGCCCAATGCTTTCACCAGATCCTATCCTTGCAGGGTCGGTTCTCGATTGCTGGAATCAAGTTACATTTATTGAGTCGGAGGAACATGGCTATCTGCTCACTCCACTGATACCGCCAACTATCTAGGTGAGGTTACCGCACTGGGAGCAAGCCGTATCAGCCCCCCTCAGTGAGTTTCCAACAGAAGGTATACATGTGAATACACCCATCCTTACTATCTACGATAGAGTATAACGCTTAGGTGAGCGAGTTAACAGTAACCTGAACTTCGTCATTTCAACCCCATTGATTTGCCATACACATGATGTCAAAAGACATCAGCGTCTTGAAAGACTCTGCTATTGTGATCTTACATATGATGTCAAAGAGACATGTCAGCGTCTTGAAAGACTTTGCTATTGTGATCTTACATATGATGTCAAAGAAACATATCAGCGTCTTGAGTGACTTTATTCGTGTGATCTTCCAGAAAACCTTTACTCTTGGTGGTCAAACCCAGCCGGGGTCCAACCTGTCATACGATTAGCCGCCAATAATATTGACATTCACCATGTTAGTGGCGATGAAGTTTATACTTACTTCACAGATCCTGAACGGGTCACCTTGAACATTACGACAACAGTTTGAGCTACCAAGCTCCACCGCATTTTTTCATCATATCCTGCTTCCAGGGAGACGCCTAATGCTATAGGGTCTCCCCAGTCTGATATTGGCTAGTGAATCAACCACGTATCTGCTCCATCACCGGGTAGCGCCTCGACATTGACTTGTTGCAGTATCGAGATCCTATTGCAGAAGCTGAGGATGACTATTCCAGGTTGTTGATCAACATGGAACTGTGATGTTACCAGAAGCCACAGCAACTCTCAAGTCAGCTCTTGCATGAAGGGATCCCGGTGAGATCTCGGTGTCGACCGGACGTACGCACACGACAGAATCGCACTTGCCCTAGGATGATACTTGGATAATTCCTGAATTTTCTACACTCTTTTGTCTAGCTGTACTTATACCTGCTCTCTATCCCGATCTCCATCCTTCTGATCTGGAAGATCTTGTATAATAAATCTGACATTTGTTACCATGCCTTTGCTTGAGTTTATGTGTGTCTTCTGGACTGACCCCCTAATGGTAAGCGTCCCTAGGGTGAGGGTGTGTGGGACAGGTGAGTCCAGGGTCTGTGGGGGTTCAGTAGACGAAACATACTTGTGGTATGGTCAGAACAGGGTGGGAAGATCAAGGTGTCCCTCTAACCATCAAGCCCCAGGGGTTTTGGTACAACATTGCTCAGCAAATAAGTGTCAGATTCCACCTCTTGAAGTGTGACTTCACTAGAGTTATTATTTACTTGATTTATTCGCATTACAAAAACGTTAGTTGCATACCCTTAACATGACGTAGCAGTCAACCCCAGCATTTTTTGGCTGTTCATGATTCATGAGCAAGTTTACATTCAGTAGTTTACAATTGCCTTCTGAATCACCGGCACCCAAATCATTTCATAAATAAACAACATTATTCTCATTATATTTCGCTTTTCTATGGATTTTTAGACCTAGCGCGTGTGACGACTTCCTATGTGTGATTAGTTTGTTTTGTAAATAATTTCTTATCCGGGACAAGAGGGTAATGTGATCAGCTAAATGTGGGACAGGAGGGTGATGTCATAAGTGAAGTTTGGAACAGGAGGGTGATGTCATCAGCGGAGTATAGGACAGGAGGGTGATGTCATCAGTGAAGAGTGAGAAAGGAGGGTGATGTCATCAGGGAAGTGTGGGACAGGAGGGTGATGTCATCAGGGAAGTGTGAGAAAGGAGAGTGATGTCATCAGGGAAGTGTGGGACAGGAGGGTGATGTCATCAGGGAAGTGTGGGACAGGAGGGTGATGTCATCAGGGAAGTGTGGGACAGGAGGGTGATGTCATCAAGGAAGTGTGGGACAGGAGGGTGATGTCATCAGGGAAGTGTAGGACAGGAGGGTGATGTCATCAGAGAAGTGTGGTACAGGAGGGTGATGTCATCAGTGAAGTGTGGTACAGGAGGGTGATGTCATCAGCAAAGTGTGCTACAAGAGGGTGATGTCATCAGGGAAGTGTGGGACAGGAGGGTGATGTCATCAGGGAAGTGTGGGACAGGAGGGTGATGCCATCAGGGAAGTGTGGGACAGGAGGGCGATGTCATCAGCAAAGTGCAGGTAAGGAGGGTGATGTCATCAGAGAAGTCTGGTACAGGAGGGTGATGTCATCAGTGAAGTGTGGTACAGGAGGGTGATGTCATCAGCAAAGTGTGCTACAAGAGGGTGATGTCATAAGCGAAGTGTGGTACAGGAGGGTGATATCATCAGCGAAGTGTAGGACAAGAGGGTGATGTCATCAGTTAAGTGTGGTACAGGATGGTGATGTCATCAGTGAAGAGTGAGAAAGGAGGGTGATGTCATCAGGGAAGTGTGGGACAGGAGGGTGATGTCATCAGGGAAGTGTGAGAAAGGAGAGTGATGTCATCAGGGAAGTGTGGGACAGGAGGGTGATGTCATCAGGGAAGTGTGGGACAGGAGGGTGATGTCATCAGGGAAGTGTGGGACAGGAGGGTGATGTCATCAGGGAAGTGTGGGACAGGAGGGTGATGTCATCAGGGAAGTGTAGGACAGGAGGGTGATGTCATCAGAGAAGTGTGGTACAGGAGGGTGATGTCATCAGTGAAGTGTGGTACAGGAGGGTGATGTCATCAGCAAAGTGTGCTACAAGAGGGTGATGTCATCAGGGAAGTGTGGGACAGGAGGGTGATGTCATCAGGGAAGTGTGGGACAGGAGGGTGATGCCATCAGGGAAGTGTGGGACAGGAGGGCGATGTCATCAGCAAAGTGCAGGTAAGGAGGGTGATGTCATCAGAGAAGTCTGGTACAGGAGGGTGATGTCATCAGTGAAGTGTGGTACAGGAGGGTGATGTCATCAGCAAAGTGTGCTACAAGAGGGTGATGTCATAAGCGAAGTGTGGTACAGGAGGGTGATATCATCAGCGAAGTGTAGGACAAGAGGGTGATGTCATCAGTTAAGTGTGGTACAGGATGGTGATGTCATCAGTGAAGTGTGGTACAGGAGGGTGATGTCATCAGCAAAGCTCAGATCAACATGCTGCTCTGTCATGACTAATGAATGCTGTTTCTGGAGTTTGTTATTTTTGTCTTGGTAATCTAGTCTTTAATCAGTAAGAATAGTAAAGGTGACAAAAGGTACCTATGTATCATTCTTGTTCTGATTTTAAATGTACCTGTTAGATTTTTCTATGAAGAACTCTACTGTCATGTCTTTATATATTCTCATATTTTAGTGAATGATTTTCTGTGGAATCTCATAGTGCATCCACAATGTTCAAGCTAATTCCATATCAGTGGAGTCTACGGTGTTTCATAGACCACAACAATAAAGAGACTTTCGGTCGCCGACAAGGCGGTTAGGCATTGAACCGTTAGGGCCTGTGGCATGTTTATGCTTGTGGCTATGGTTTGCAATCGCATTTTCCTCATGTTGGACTGGTAGTGCATGCTATTGAGTGAGTGCGTGGGCGACACTGTGAGCTGTGAAATTCGCGTGGAATACTGTTACATTTGTCCTGTACAGTGACCTGCATGTTCGGGACAATGGCAACAGGCTGTTGCTGAATTGACTGATTTGCCTTTTTGGTTCATAAGTGCATTTTTCAGGAGACTCCTGGGAGTCGGAGCTGAAGCTGCGGAGTTCGTGCTTTATGCGACATTTTCGGCGGGTCGCTCTGCGGTAAAAGACCGAGCCATGTGAGAAAACCCGGGTCAATGAGGTCTTTCTGGCGACTGCCAAGTTCATCGACGATGAGCTGTGGTTTGCGTGGAGGACTTTCGTGTTGGCATTCTGGCGGCGGCATTATACACAGTATACCATTGCGGGCTGTTGGATTTCCGAGACTCTTGTCTATTCCACTTTTTACATTGGACAGTGGGGAGCATTTTGTGTGATATTCACTGGTACAGGAATGGCGCATAATAGGGGACGACCCATTTACGTGAAGTTGGAACCTCGACTGACTGAATGACTGACAACAATAAAGTGATGATTTCAGTTTTTCACTGTGTTCTGTTATTGTGCATAACGTGGCTATAGACAGAGAGACAAACAGGCAAGACAGACAGACAGAATCAAGAACTACAACACCGACAGTGTAAAGGAACATCAATGATTTTCCTGCATGAAGTACCAGACATTGAACGTGTGTGTTAGCTGTTTAATTCCGTACCGATAATATGATACCACAGTGTCATGTTGTGCAGGACTAATTAAACTAAATTCAACCGCACTGTAGCAAATTAATGATATGCAGAATATATCAGAGAATGTTAAAATAAAACTGCGCCAATCAATAATTCTAGTTTGCTGTATGCCGAATTTTCGACTTCTCCGTTAGTCGTTAGGGATAGACTGGCCACATATCCCTCCGCGCGCATTCAAGTCTATAAAATGTGATGGCCAGAACACATCACACAACCATAGCAGAAAACTGCTTCGAGACACGGTCTTAAACATATGTTATAATCCTTAAATATTCTACACAAAAAAGGCATGTATAATTTATTAATTGAGAGCATTGACTACTTTAGCCTTGTCCTGACAATGTATGGTTAATGTACCCTCTGGGTTCGCCTAATGGCGAGGGACACTGGTATGAGGGATAGCTAATCAACACGCAAAAATCAGTCCAGTGAACTAGAAGTAGTAATACGTGTATAGGCTAGGCATGTGTTTAAAGCGAGAGAACGCAAAAAATAAAAATCGTTTAGGAATCGTTACATCCAGCCTATTTCGATATAAAATAAAATAAAATGAAATAAAGAGGTCATAGAGAGGCTGGAAATGAAAAAAAAAAAAAAAGGGACTGGGAGGAAAGAAATTGAAAAGACAAGTGAAATAAGTCGGCCATATTAACAGTCACAAATTCGTATAAAACCCATAATGGAGGAGAAATCAAAGGCACGCGAGCAATAGGTTAAAGTTAATTGCAAATCCTTTACAGGACGCCGCAGTCAGCACCAGCATTTTTTGGTTTTGTGATCTCTTAGCAAGTTTACGTTCATTAGTTCGACATTGCTTTCTGAAGGACCGGCATCCATACCATTTCGTAAAAACCAACGCAAGGCGGTCTGCTGCCGAATCGCCTGCAGCTGTGTTTGGAACGCGGGTACGTGGGATTACGAACTGCGCCCGTAAGCACTTCGCCACGGAGCAGGCGAACAAGAGGTAGACACCCATAAATAGTCGGGCGAAAACCAGTCTGTCAAAGTGTGCAATCAAGTGATAGATAGGGTATTGGAGATTCCTTGCAGCCAACCTTCACGTTTGATACCGCACAGTATTCTTGTATTCATTGGTGTCGTACAATCGAATAGTAGTAAGAGTTCTCCCTGATACCTCCCACTATGTGATCGGCCCTGCTTTGGTACCAGAGATTGAGATAAAAATTAAGCGTGACCTGTAAAATACAGACAACAGTACTATGCTTCTTTGTACATATCTTCTTTGTACGTATCTTTAATACGAAAACCATAACTTAGAAAGGGAGTATAATGTAAATCCTCATTCATTATAGTCAGGCCTGTCGCTGTTTTCAGAATAAGAAATTGTGCAACGTAATGAGAAATGGGGTTTTCTAATCGTTACAGCATAAACAGCAAGCAGCTGTGAGAATAGCCGGCGAGACATCAAGCTGGTTTGATGTGAAAATGGGAGTAAGACCGTTTTGCATTCTCTCTCTTGCCTGTTTAACATCTATGCATGAAATGTAATGAAAATAGTCAAATACTGACAAGTAAATGACGAGCTAAATTATGGAATTTCAGTTTCATAAATCATATACACAGATCCCACAGTCCTCCTCTCAATCCATGCAAAGGGAATTAGAATAGATAATCTGTCTGTCAAAAGACACAGTCAAGATAAGATAAAAATAGTTTTCAGAACTTAAAAAAAACATCACGTTTATAATCAAAAATACATGTCAACCAAAAATTGCAATTAATGATGAAGACAATGAAAACACGTTGGCGTCACAATGAATGATGAAGAAATTGAAAATACCCTGGCTGCATAATTAGTAACTGAGACTTACTCAAAAGAAGTCAGAAACAGACAGACCACAGGAACGCAGAAATTAAATAGTATTAAGAACCTTAGGCACAAGCCAGGAAACATATATTGTGAGATCATGCATCTTTTCTGGACAACTTACGGAGATGAGTCGTGGTCTGAAGAAGAATATCAGGGCCTTGGAAATGTTAAAGAAAAATTATTAGAACACCGTGGACCAATTCAGCAAAAATACTGGCGGTCCACACAATCTGAACATGGAAGATAATTGGCTCCTAAACAGTACCATGTTTCGGAAACAGAACAATTCGGGTAATACCAAACATCACGTTGGCCTTGAAAGAACAGCGCAGGGAAGTGTGGTTCACGGGAGAAGAGGCAGGGAACGATGAGCACGAGGACGGGCACATAACATTAATATCACCTTGAACTTGAGAATGCATTAGTAACAGGAAAGAATGGAAGGCGTGTCCGTCAGCCCGCGATGTGAGCTTTCTGCACAGACCAGCTGCATTGTGATGATGATATCATTGTATGAGTTTATAGGTTGACTATTTATTATGTCAGGTTTTAATAAGATATGACTGAGCTATCGTATTACAGTAGACGGTACTACCTGCTTTCTGTGTGGCGCCGAGTGTTGGGCGGCGCTCACCACAACCGACACTCCACATTTAGCCAACGCCTTGGGACGGAGGAGCGCAATTTAGCGGGTACAAGCTTACCCTAGTGCGAGGAAATGTAATGTAGAGTCTAAATGTCATGGCAGAGCAGACCAGACTTTAAGCCTTGGTCGGCAAATGGTCTAGAATGGAAGCTTCAACAGGCGGACAGTTAGAACATTGCTTTGCAGATCCAGCAGCTTCTGCAGCTTGACTTGTTCCAGACTTATTGGTCTTACTATTCAGGCAGGCCGAGAGAGGGATCATGCTGCATGGACAATACATGGTCTTTAAATTCAACCCAGGCTTTGTGCTATGGAGAGGTATAACTCCATGTTAAAAACTATCGTCTATCAAGACGACAAGGTGCCGGTCATTTATTATGTCTTTATCCACTGAGGCCTCCAAATTCTCGTAATGTGTAGCTTGCTTCTGGCTGACTTGCATGTTAGTCCCTGCAAGTGAAATTAAATGTTACAGACATATGTGTCCTCACTGATGCTATTAGGTTTGTGCACTATGCCGAGAGTCTCCTTGTGTGGACTGACATCTTGAGCAGGAGTCTGGAGCACTTATAAAGATATACGTTGTCAGTCAAAGTGATCCTTAACCCCCCCCCCCCCCCCCCCCATGAAACTCTTTTGATTGTGTGAAATTGTGAATTATGATCGCCCACGCAGTCATTGACAGTAGAATGTTGGTTGGAAGACGGAGTAAAGTACTGTCTGGGAATTGTATAATGTCCTTGTCATTTCTATAATTACAGGTGAAAACCTATGTCTTGTAAAAGTGCAACAAACTTAATCTGACAGAGCGTCAGTCGATAAGTTCCAGTCACTTATGAGGAAATTCGACGATCAAGAGTCCAGACAGAAGATTACTTGTCTTAAAGGATTATTCTTGTCTCCTGTACAATTTAACGTGTCCCATTGTTTCAGAGCCCATACAGCAACCCATGAAAGATATCAAAGGGGAAGTCTTTGTTCCTGAGGTTCAACGTCACATGCATTGATCACACTTACTGTGGCAGCTTCAATGCCAATATTAGAAAATAAGAAAAGACAAATTCGAACGTCACTGTATGAGATCAACAAATTAGTTGTCAAAAATTAAGTAGTAATATCATTGTTTATGGGAGTATGATCAAATGGTAGGTAACAGAGAGAAATGGAAGAATAAAAGCACCAACGAACGAACGAGCGAATTTATTTTCAAAGGGTCACAAATAGAAGAAGAAGAAGAAGAAGAAGAAGAAGAAGAAGAAGAAGAAGAAGAAGAAGAAGAAGAAGAAACAAGAAGAAGAAGAAGAAGAAGAAGAAGAAGAAGAAGAAGAAGAAGAGGAAGAAGAAGAAGAACAAGAAGAAGAAGATGGCGGATGACGAGGAGGAGGTGGAGGAGGCGGAGGAGGCGGAGGAGAAGAAGAGGTAGAAGAAGAAAAAGAAGCAGTAGCAGCAGCAGAAGGAGAAGAAGAAGAAGAAGAAGAAGAAGAAGAAGAAGAAGAAGAAGAAGAAGAAGAAGAAGAAGAAGAAGAAGAAGAAGAAGAAGAAGAAGAAGAAGAAGAAGAAGAAGAAGAAGGAGGACGAGGAGGAGAAGAAGAGGTAGAAGAAGAAAAAGAAGCAGTAGCAGCAGCAGAAGGAGGAAGAAGAAGAAGAAGAAGAAGAAGAAGAAGAAGAAGAAGAAGAAGAAGAAGAAGAAGAAGAAGAAGAAGAAGAAGAAGAAGAGAAGAAGAAAGAGCAAAATGAGGAGGAAGCATGTGGGGTGTTGGTGCATGATAAGGCAGATGTGGTTCGGGCCCGTTTGGAATCATGCGTATAGTGCATATATAACAATTAGTATCATGAGTCACCTCACGAAGATTTTGCTACGAATTATCATGCAAAGAATGAGGAAGAAAATACAACATGAAATAGGGGAAGAACAATATGGGTTTGTAGAAGGAAAGGGTACAGTAGATGCTATGTATATGCTGCGCTCAGTTATTGAACGTTTTATAGAAGTAAACGAAGATATACATCTTTGCTTTATTGGCAACACAAAGGCTTTCGATGGAGTAAGACATGTCAACATGGTAGATTTGCTTGCATATCTACAAATTGATGGGAAATACATCTAATATATATATCAAAGAGAATGTGTCTTTGTGTGTGTGTCCTTTATGCGTTCCTGAACGGTCCATCAGATTGAGATGAAAATTTCTACAGATGTTCTTCTCATTTCCGCGCAGCTTACCGGCATAGTTATTTAGTTGAAAATCAACAATTTTTCCTCCAGCACGAAAGAAAATGGCACGAGCTTTAAAAACAGACGAATAAACGTTCCGCCATCTTGCTGCAAGGGGACTCACTCTCTGATTAAACCAGAAATTAGTTAGGAACAGTTGTTATTCTCATTCGCGTGGATGCAACTGAAAAAGTTAGTTAGTTTAAAATCAATTTTTAATTTTTGGGAACGGGAACGGGAGCAGGGGCCGAATATGAATTAAATGAGACGCTTCTCGCCAGGGATTGGGCGAAGCCGGGTCGGGTCGTCTTATTTTGGGAACGGGAACGGGAGCAGGGGCCGAATATGAATTAAATGAGATTCTCCCCGCCAGGAGCTGGGCGAAGCCGGGCCGGGTCGTCTCGTTAGACTTATACAAAACATATATTGGAAGCAACAAGCTGCCTTAAGGATTGATAATGAAGTGGGACAATATCAGCCTATTAAGAGAGGTGTTAGGCAGGGATGTGTAATGTCTTCAGATCTTTTTTTCCCTGTACAGTGAAAATATTTTCAGAAATGTAGAAGATATAAATGGAATTAGCATTGGAGAACGAAACTCAATAACATTAGATATGCAGGTGATACAGTATTGATTACAGACAATGAGCAGGATCTGCAACAATTAGTAGATGCGGTTGTTGCATACAGTTAACACCTGGGGTTGGAATTAAACTGTAAAAAGACACAGATTATGGTCGTCACTAGGAAGAACGAAATACCACAATGTAATATACAAGTAAATGGGAATACTCTTCAACAAGTGTATCGGTACAATTATCTCGGAACAGTCATAACATCTTATGGGAGATGCCTTGAAAAGATTAGAACAAGAATCGCCATGACGAAAGTATCCTTTAGCAAGATGAAAAACATACTGACCAATAAAAAAAATGTCAACTGAAACAATAAAATGAGTGTTAAGGTGCTACATCGAGCCTGTTCTTGTGTATGGATGTGAAACTTGGACAATGAGCAGTCAAGCTGAAAAACATCTGGTGGCTGCAGAAATGTGGTTTCTGAGGAAAATGCAAAGAATACCATGGACAGACAGAAAAACCAATGACCAAGTGCTACAGGAGACAAATGAAAATCGTAAATTGATTAGAGAAATTAGATGTAGACAGTCAAAATTTTTTGGACATTATGAGAAGAAATGAATTGGAGAACTTGGGACAACTGGCAAGATCGAAGGGAACAGACTAAGGAGAAGTCCGAGAAGTAAATACCTGGATGGCTTGGCCAGATGGCATAGTCGAGAAGGAACACTGAGCTGATCCACGACTCTGGTGATCGAGTGAAATGGCGAGTCATGACCTCCAACGCTTTCCGGCATGGCACATGATTGATTGATTGTATAGTGCTGAAGAACGGGTAGATTATCACGGCTTGGAAAGAATGACGCTGCAAGGAATGACCAGAGTATCTAGCCGACACTCCAATCTCCAAGGAATAGAAAGGCGGATTCGTTATAATGAGACTGCTACTGCTATTATCAGTATTGGGACTCTACGCTGGCTGTTGCAAATGATGACAGAGAACGCATGAGAATGTCCCAAGTGCCGCGAAGGTCAGTTCTTGAATCACCTCAAATCTCATTTGTGTTGTCGTTCCACCATGTATTTTTAGACCTAGATGTTGCGACAACGATTGCCTAGACGAGGCTAATGAAAGTAAAACATACTATACAACTGTTACAAAGAGACACATATAATTCTTTGGTCATGCGATGAGAAGAGAGGCATTGGAAAACATCATGACGACTGGATAGATCTGTGGGGAAAGAGGCAGGGCAAGACTGAAAGAAAGTATCCTGGGTGACATGAAGGAATATCATCAGCAGAGTTGATCTAGAACACCAAGGGCCAAGATCTGCTGCAAGACATGAACGCCTACATCAGTTGGCAGGACACATGATGATGAATTGTGCGACCTTCTTCCAATGTGTTGCATCGGATTTCATGTATGAAAATAGAGTACGATGTAATCAGCGAAGACCAGTATATTGAGCTTCATTGAACTCCATTTCAGGTGCTATTAATTGTCTTTATAATTCAGTCTATAGTGAATGGGAATAATACAGGTGGCAGAAGACATCCTCTTCTCACTCCTATTCTTATTTAAAATATTTCTGCTTGTTTTTTCTCATGCAGAACTCAGTACCTCATGTCTCTATACATTTGCCTTTATGACGTGAATGATTTTCTGAGGATCCCATGGTGCCTCATCAATTTCTAAAGAGATTGCCAATTAATGCTGTCAAAAGTTCAATATAAATTGCTGAGTTCATGTCGATGCTTTGCACTATTTTTATGTATAATGTGACAATCTGATCAGTGCGTGATCTATTTATTCTGAGGCTTGCCATAGTTGCTTGAGATAGACAGGCATGCTTTAGGTCTAGTGTCTATTAATGCATGAACACATGGGACCAGCACCGTAGAGGCAACGTGAGTAGTGGTAGGGCGGTGGCTACACGCTTGCTCAGCGACTCTATTACTCCATTGTCTTGTGTTCGAATACACATTGGGGCGAATTAATATTAATTGACCTGGGCTTGCAGGTATACACTCATACATAAATGCACGCATACATACACACATATACATACACACACGCATACATACATCACACACATTCACATATATTTTCATACACAAACACACTCACACACGCACGTACACACGCGCGCACATATAAGACACATACATACATCACACATATACATGCATCCACACATTTACACACATACATTCATAGAATAGCTCAGGGGTTTACCGCGCTAACTTTTTCTTTCCCGACCGCCTAGTGGGTTGATTTCACATGCCTGTCAGTTTGGACTTACATGCCAAACTTCCCGTCCTTGACTGTGGGGCTTAAATTATAAGTACCTCAGAAATCGGAGTGGGTTTGCCTCATGACGAGGGACACTGGTAGTAGGGAAAACTAACCCTTATGCAAACACAAATCGAGTGAACTCACTACTAGTAGCAAGTGCGTGGACGATTCTCGACTTCAAAGTGAGAGATACAACAACAACAACAACAACAACAACAACAACAGCAGCAGCAGCAGCAGCAGCAGCAGCAACAACAACAACAACAATATACAAGCTTACAACTTTGGGACGTTAATTCAGCCCAGAATATATCGGAGATGAACACACAGAGAACAGATAACAATGAAGCTTATTAGTTCCAATAGTTCGACGTAATGATCAAGCAGACATATTGTCCTCAGTTACATGTATTGTGTGTGTTGAGAAAAAATAGAGGTGAAAAAATGACAGACAGTACACACAACCGCTCATGACAGCTTCTCCAGTACACATAATCACACATGACAGACTTCTTCAGTACACACAACCACACATGACAGACTTCTTCAGTACACATAATCACACATGACAAACTTCTTCAGGCTGGCGCAAGGATTGACAAATGAAATCAACTGAGACTTTATTATTTGGTATAACGTGTAGCAGCGGTAGCTTTAGTGTTGTGTGTGTGTCTGTGCTCACTTGCTTTGAACCCAAGCGTAGTCAATACAGATACTACTACTTTTATTCCACGTAACTGATTTTCGTGTGGATTAGCTTTCCCTGTTACCAGTATCCCTCGCCATCAGGCGAACCCACTCCAACTTCCAAAGTACTTGCAATTTACATCCCCAAGACAATGGCGAGAAGTCAATATTTTAGTCCAGCTGAACAGTGTAGGGGTTTATATTGATCATGCTTCTTCTAAGAAAGGTTCTCTTTGCTATATGGGTTCTTTGTCCTGTCATTTCAACATGTTTTTACACTATTCCTTCCAGTTTGTTAATATATCTTTTCTTTTCATTAAAGAATATCCATTCCTTTCAGTTATTCCATGTAATGATGGTTTGCGTTCGCCTCTTGAATATATTTCATATATATTATGTTTCGCATATTATTTATATTATTTTATCCTACTAACATTGTTACCTTCTTTGACATCCAGTGGTATATCGTGTTTTCTAGCGTTTTATGATAATTTTTGCTTGGTACATGGAATGTGAATCATTCCAATAAAACAAGAAGTTATCAAAGTCGAGAGGAACGACTTCATTGCACCGGGTGTTATCCCATAGGGCTTGGTCTTTTTCAACAGGGCGGTCTGTAGAAAGCGTCGCACAAGGCACAAACTCCGTAGCTAAAGCGACGACCCTCACGAGTCTCCGCGAAAAATGCACTCGTGAACACAAAGACGTAGCCAGGAATCGAACCCACAACCTTCGGAGCGCGAGGCAGACAGCTTGACCACTTCGCCATGGAAACTCCCGAAACCATTCCAATGATGTGACCCACTCCCCGGTGTTTTCTTATTCAGCCCAATGTCTTTAGCCTCTGTGCACTTGTTTACTAATTTCTTATATAGGCAGTTATATTCTCCCCATCTTGCTGTTTATTTTCACGTTTGTCCATCATTTGTATAACTTCATTTGCCATCCAGGACATTTCTTGGAACGCACTTTAAGCGGGCGGCATAGTTAAATGAATGAATGAATAAATAAATGAATGAATGAATGAATGAATGAATAAATAAATAAATAAATAAATAAACCAAGCCACCGCTGGGATTCGAACACATAACTGCCTGGCGCGCAGGAAAGCTTGTTAACCACTGCGTTACCTAAGAATCAATTGAATGTAACTACTACACTGATATTCTGAAATCTGCCATTCATTTCTATCACTTATACTCTGTCCAAAATATCTGAACTTTTATTGCACTTTGCTAATACAAAATGTTACCAGGTCTCTTCTGTATACAATTCCCCAGAATTAAATTTTTTTGTGCTGATATGAATATATTTCTACAGCTCTAGGCCATGTCATTGCATTTATATGGAATTCACATTCATGAAATTGTTTATGTTTTTCCAACTCCCCATTTCATGTGAAATGCTCGATAATTTATATTCCAACATTTAATAAACACTTTTTAAACAGTTAATTACAAAAAGCGGCTGGTAATTATGAATATTCGTTTGTAAAATTCAAGATAAAATGAAGTCAGTAACAAAAACCACTTTACGTGCCATAAGGTGCACAGGGCTTGCGGTGTTATACCCATATTCTTATGGAAAAGTCAACACTCGGTGATCACCTTTACTTCCCAGGGCCTATTTGGTACTCATTTGAGGCTGGGTCAACCTGGGGAACTAGATCAAGTGTAAACAAATATTCGAATACAAGTGAGTGACCCCTGCTTACAACATGGGGAGTATTGGGTATATGGTGATATCTCTACATTGTTTAACTAATTAAGTGCCATTGGATGATTACTCGCATTAAGCGACTACCCGTATCAGCAATGGGCTTGTATTTCTCAGAAATATTATCATTGCATTATAATACATGTTTGCTACCATATTAACAGCTTTTAAGCCATAACAATGATGCGACATTACTTTCAATTTCCCATTTTCTATATTGGTTTGGTCGAAACTTATATTGTATTTCGCACAGAATGTGTTAAACAAATAGACACTAGAATGGTTACTTGGTTAATGTCACACTTGCCACAGTTACTTCTCAGAACATTTCATGATGTTTATTTTTACGTTCGCCCGTGTGTTACCATGGGCTCATAAAGAAAGCAAGGAATAGTAACACAGCATCTTACCATGCATGCCGCAGGAGGCGACTAAGTAGTTTTGGAGTGAGTCTCGCTACTCATTCAGCAGAATACGTTACCTGCAAAATCCAGCCAGTCATGAACAGATGAAAAGACGGCTTTGTGTGTGGTGGATAATGTGTCTAAGCTTGTTTGGGGATGCATTATACGAGGGTAAGTTAATAAGTAAGTCACAAATGGCTGTTGATGATAACAACTCGAAAGCAGTTTATTTTATAGATACATTGTCCCCTTTTTTCTCAACATAATTTCCATTAACATTGATGCACTTATTCTATCGTTTTATGAGGCCCCCCCCCCCCCAAACCCCCAAACCGGCTGCATAGAATTGCGTGCTCTGTTTTCTAAACCACGTTTTCACTTCACATTCAACTTCGCCGTCATTCGCGAAATGTCTCCCGCCAAGGTGAGTTTACTGTTTATGCTTACAAATGTTTGTCCCGTAAAGCGGTGCATAGCTGGGTAGAAACAAGTTACGAGGATGAGTCAATAGGTAAGTCAAACAGTTCTGTGGGATGGTAGGTCAATTAAAACAAAGCACGCAGGTCTATGCAGCCGGTTTGGAAGGACTGAAAAAACGATGGGATAAGTGCATCAATGTTGGTGGAAATTATTTTGAGAAATAAAGGGACAATGCATGTACAAAAATAACCTGGTTTCAAGTTGTTATCATCTTAGTTATTTTTCTACAGCCATTTGTGACTTACTTATTAACTTACGCGTAGAAGCTGGGCGAACCTTTTCAGTATCCATCAGACTGGATAGGGTGTGCAGACAACATAATCCGATAATTGTGGAAACATAAATTTAGGCCTTGATATTTGACCTTTTTTGAGGGTGGCGTCGTCATCTCCACAGATGAACCAGCTGTCAACCACGTGGGCAGCTCGTGGGCTTCTACGGCTCTGGTCAAATGGATAACTGTGAAGGAAGTATGTGATGCCGTCGCCTTGACAAGCTGCCTGATTATGGAGGTAATGACAGTAACTAAAACTATAGCCTGGCTGGAGGCAAAGCATTTTATGGCATGCTTTCCTGGTGACTCAGTGAGCATGCTCAGTACGATCGAAATAGGCTCAAAGATAGTGGATAGGGTAACTGAGGAAGCCGTATAAATAAAAATGAGGTTCAGTTGCGGGTGTAAGAGGAAGTGAAGAAGCTTGCAAGCCGGGATACTGTGGAAAGTGGACGAACAACGGATAAAAGCTGATAAAAGGAATTCTGCCAGATAGGCAGGGCCATTGAACGAATCAAGAGACAACTGCGAAATCTTAACATCGATCAGAATGCTAGAACATCAAGTAAAAAGGGGTGAAGATACAGAAAAGCGCTAAGCAGGGGACGAAATAATAATAATAAACCAACACAGAGCTGGTGTCGTCGATCGCTACAAACTGAGGAGATAGCTGCATATCCTTTACAGGACGAAGTAGTCAACTTCAGCAATTTTCTTGTGATTCCTGGCAAGTTTACGCTTAGTAGTTTGCTATCGCTTTCTATGCAACTGCCAGGAACCTAATATTAACTAACCTAATATATAATTCCTGCATAACCGGAGTTAGCGGAGGACAGCTCACGACAGGCGATCAGGACAGGCAGCCTGGTGTCACTGAGTACAGGTCAACTACGCACTAGTTGAAGCCCTGTGGTCATCGTGTCACGTTACGCAACACGGGCGACACAAGCTGTGAGAAGTCAAGCACCGACCAAACAGGCAGACGGGTTTAGGACTTCGAGAGGGACGGACAGAGAGGGTTATGCTTGTGTTTCATGATCGCTGTGAGATGACTGTAATGAGGGATGGCATGACTAACTGGTAGATTGAGATGTGCTTGTGCTGAGACGGCGAGACAGCTATTTTGTATTATTTCATTATAAGATGTATGATGCATGTATATATTGCTGTGATAATGTACGAGTTGCGCATAGTTATGAGCGCAACTTTCACGAATGTACTCACTGTAAATAGAGAACGCGAATAAACGGGTTTTCTTCACGTTACTGTGTGTGTGAGCGTGATCATTGAATGTGTGTGATTGTTTCGCCCTTGTTCTGGAGAGCGAGCCGAATGTTAATATAATTGAGTCCATGACAGCAACCGTCCATCATTAGTCTTCGCAATGAAACCCCAACCACTCCTTCTGTTTCTCACCACTGACCCATCAGTATAGATCATAATGTAACTGGGAATATTATTTTAACTCCACCACCGTGTCCTTGGGTAATATGCGATACGCTATTAGTACTACAGTACTGGAAATCGAAAATAACAACTTCCACCTCTTTCAAAAACGGATACGCACAGGGGAAGGCAGTGAATTTCAGGCCTTCCAGCTTTATAATCAGGCCCAATCTTTGTTTGAAGACCATGTAGGAGCTTAAATTCTGTGCAAGCTGGAGGGGCCTCTTTGCTGATAGTGTCTTAATCAGAAACCGGTGGAAGATTACAGAGAAACTGATTCGCCATGTAGTGGAGAGTGAAGGAGGGATCTGGAGGAGCATCGAGTACCTTTTTGTATCTCGACTTCCATGCTGAAGCAGGAGGACTAAGTTTAGCTCTTGCCCTAGACGGGATCAAAACACCCCAGGTGACTCTGTATCATCAGATCTTCTACGAGTATCTGTGTCTGCATCTGTATGCACATGGTGATAGGCATCGCGGTTCATTTTGTATCAAATTAAAGCATTGTTTGTACGAATTCACTTGTTAAACTAAGAATTGTTTGTACATCTTTATTTCATTAAAAGTAGATAGATTGTTTTGTACCATCACCCACGTACTCCACTCTTGATTAATTGAACACAAGGTGTACGACTGAGTGCGTGCAAGTGTAGACCATAACAGGCGGATAAATCTTCAGACAAAAGTACCTGGCCAGATACATACACGAGTGTTCTTCACTTTCTGCGTTTTGTCTCCCAATTGAATCCCAGTCTCTTCTATCAAGACCATCTATTTAGACAACCTTTTTATAATGAGCCACAATTTGTACAGACTGTCGGCTAACTCTTGGGTAGGGTTTTATGTCTGTTATAGTTAGAAAATAGATCAAGTCACCAGACTGCTGAACTCATTATATGATACCGGACATATACCTTCTGAATTATGTAATTCTGAATGTATTGCAATCCCAAAGAAATCAGGAGCCTTAGAATGTGATAACATTGAACAATTAGTATAATGAGTCACATCACAAAGATTTTGCTACGAATTATCATGCAAAGAGTGAGGAAGAAAATACAACCTGAAATAGGGGAAGAACAATGTGGGTTTGTAGAAGGAAAGAGTACAGTAAATGCTGTGTATATGCTGCGTTCAGTTATTGAACGTTCTATAGAAGTAAACAAAGATATACATCTTTGCTTTATTGACTACACAAAGGCTTTCGATAGAGTAAGACATGTCAACATGGTAGATATGCTTGCAGATCTACAAATTGATGGGAAAGACATTAGACTTATAAAAAAACATATATTGGAAACAACAAGCTGCCATAAGGATTGATAATGAAGTGGGACAATATCAGCCTATTAAGAGAGGTGTTAGGCAGGGATGTGTAATGTCTCCAGATCTTTTTTCCCTATACAGTGAAAATATTTTCAGAAATGTAGAAGACTATAAATGGAATCAGCATTGGAGGACGAAACATCAATAACATTAGATATGCAGATGATACAGTATTGATTGCAGACAATGAGCAGGATCTGCAACAATTAGTAGATGCGGTTGTTGCACACAGTGAACAACTGGGATTAGAATTAAATTGTAAAAGACACAGATTATGGTCGTCACTAGGGAAGAACGAAATACCACAATGTAATATACAAGTAAATGGGAATATTCTTCAATAAGTGAATCGGTACAATTATCTCGGAACAGTCATAACATCTGATGGGAGATGCCTTGTAGAGATTAGAACAAGAATCGCCATGGCGAAAGTAGCCTTTAGCAAGATGAAAAACATACTGACCAATAAAAAGATGTCAATTGAAACGAGAAAAAGAGTGTTGAGGTGCTACATAGAGCCTGT
This sequence comes from Cepaea nemoralis, assembly GCA_014155875.1. NCBI lineage: Eukaryota > Metazoa > Mollusca > Gastropoda > Stylommatophora > Helicidae > Cepaea > Cepaea nemoralis. Next base: position 283,456 of record JACEFZ010028301.1, read on the forward strand.
TCTTTGTATGGATGTGAAACTTGGACAATGAGCAGTCAAGCTGAAAAACATCTGATGGCTGCAGAAATGTGGTTTCTGAGGAAAATGCAAAGAATACCATGGACAGACAGAAAAACCAATGACCAAGTACTACAGGAGACAAATGAACATCGTAAATTGATTAGAGAAATTAGACGTAGACAATCAAAATCTTTTGGACATATTATGAGAAGAAATGGATTGGAGAACTTAGTGACAACTAGCAAGATCGAAGGGAACAGACCAAGGGGAAGACCGAGAAGTAAATACCTGGATGGTTTGGCCACATGGCATGGTCAAGACAGGAATACTGAGCTCATTCACGACTCTGGTGATCGAGTGAAATGGCGAGTCATGACCGCCCACACTTTCCGGCATGGCACATGATTGATTGGTTGATAGTTAGAAATACCCTAGCGGGTAGTGATCAAGGGAGCACTTAAAGGAATGAGTAATTCTATGTTAAATGAGAATAATCTGACCTCTAACAAACTGTTCTGCCAGCCCAGATCAGTGGGAAAAAGCATCCCCGCTTTAAAAGGAATTCGAATACCCCGATAGGCAAACGTGCAAGTAACTGTTCTACCGCGGCTCACGTTTCTTTGCTGCTGTTGATGTTGTTGTCTTTCACTGTGGCGTCGTGGGGGAGGGGCAAATTAAGTTCCAGCACCTGCGACTAGCGCTTTTCCTCCAGTTTCCACCACGATTCATGAGCAGTATTCTTCTATGATCAAGTAAATGCTCTACAGGTTTGCTGGACCTGTCATAGGTTCCATCCTACATAATCCTTTTATATTTGCTACAGCCACCATGTGACACTAACGACAGACTCAGCCATGAAACACTAACGGACAGACTCCACCATATCACACTCGCGGACACATTCTACAATATCGCACTCCGGGACAGACTCCACCATGTCACACTCAAGGATAGACTCATCGTCACACTATAGATGCGTTCAGTCACAATGTAAAATGTTTAGTTTGTTGTAAACTAAATCAAACGCACTTTCACAATTCCCCGACGTACCGAGTCGAGAGTTCGAAATCAACGTCGGCAATTTGAAAGCAGATCATTTGCGCTGCTTTCGATCGTATGAGGCGTCGGTCGTTCAGAAAGCAATGACAAACTGATAAACGTAAAATTCAAAGTAAATTCTTTACATATAAAGGACATGCAACACTTCTGTTCAAAACTTTGCAAATGCTCAAGTTTCCTACAATGGAACATACAAAGCAAACAACCCAATACATTATACTCCACAGTTTCCTCACTACAGTTAATGTAGAACCGGTGAGAATTCAAATGTTTGAATCCAAGAATTACACTTGCGATAGCTATTATTTTGTGGGTAGGTATTGCAGTGTGAAATTTAGCATCGACGGGGGTCTATTATGTCGAATTTCTTCGATTTGCAACGACCAATGAATTTTTAACGTGGTTGTTGGATCCTATTAGCTTTTCACCCTAGATGCATGTATCCACTGCCCTAGTATTAATGTAGGGTATATAATATATGTTCTATTTTATAAAAATCTAGATTTTACATTTTGAATCGAAACAGGTCATCACGAGCCAAAGGCGGTCTTTGTACGACTCTAACCATGTTTTCTTGGCACATGTCAGTAATATCGTACAGAACTGTGGCTGGAAATATCATTTGTTATGACACACCCCAAAAAACAACAAACCACATACAAACTGATTTGGGATTCTCTGTGTCAAAGATAATCAGTCATATATAAGAAGAACGAAACAGACAACGAAGCTAATTAAACGGGAGATAAACGAAAACTGGAAAAGAAGAATGTAGTAGAACTGACAAATAAACAAGCGGAGGAGGAGAAATTAAGAAGATAGACATACAAGATGAAAAACACAAGCAAAACAGAATGACACTTATTGGTAATTTGTCGTGTAGGAAGTTTTAGATTAAAACGAAGTGGCGTACTGGGTTTAAAACGTTGTAGATTATAGAGAGTGATTTAGAAAGTTTTAGATTATAGAGAGTGATTTAGAAAGTTTCAGATTATAGAGAGTGGTTGAAAACGTTTTAGATTATAGAGAGTGATTGAGAAAGTTTCAGATTATAGGCAGTGATTTAGAAAGTTTTAGATTATAGATGGTGATTTAAAACGTTTTAGAATATAGAGAGTGATTTAGAAAATTTTAGATTACAGAGAGTAAATTAAAAAGTTTTAGATTTTAGAGAGTGATGTAGAAGTATTTAAATTTTAGAGAGTGATTTAGAAAGATTAGACTGTAGCCAGTGATTTAGAAAGATTTAGATTATAGGAAGTGATTTAAAACGTTTTAGATTATAGAGATGGGTTTAGAAAGTATTCGATTATAGAGAGTAATTTAAAATGGTTTAGATTATAGAGAGTTATTTAGAAAGTTTTAGGTTATAGAGACTGATTTAAATCGTCGTAGATTACAGAGAGTGATTTAGAAAGATTTGGATTATAGAAAGTGATTTAAAACGTTTTAGATTAAAGAGAGTGATTTAGAAAGTATTATATTATAGAGAGTGATTTAAAACGTTTTAGATTATAGAGAGTGATTTAAAACGTTCAAATTATAGAGAGTGATTACGATAGTTTTAGATTATAGAGGGTGATTTAGAGATTTTTAGATTATAGAAGGTGATTTAGAACGTTTTAAATGGTAGAGTGTGATGTATAAAGTGTTGGATGGTAGAGTGTGATTTAGAAAGTAGCTGCCTCTAACAAATATATACAACTAATGAAACATATAAGAAAAACCAAAATAAAGAAATTAATAATGAAGAAACTAAGAAAAACGAACAAAACGAACAGAAAGGTGGGAACAGATCCAACAGAAAAAAAAAGAAAATACAATACACATACAGACAGAAAATCAAGATAAAACAACCAAAGAATGAAAATAAATCGTCAACAATATTAACAAGAGAAGCTTGACAGACAGATAAAAAGAGATAGACTAGAATAATAGAAATTCACATAAAAGAAAGAACGAAGCGGAAGACAACACAACAGCGCTTGAATGAAATATAGATTCGTTACAAACGGAAACCAACGGATAATAATACAACAGAGAACATAAACTATAGAGTAACCAACAGAAGGAAGAAAAGACCACAAGCGACAAAGAAGCCGGCCAATTCAAAGAAAGGAATATGAATAAAGGAAATACAATAATGAACACACAGAGATACAATACAAGCCACACGTCAGATGAATCCACGACACAAGATCGTTGCTGAAGACAGGAGATACCTTAAGAAATCCGATCACCGAGAAATGTTAGAAATAGTACTATTATTAGATAACCGCTTGGCAATTCACGATCAGTACACATCGATTAGATTGGTTGTTCGTGAGTCGAAGCAACTATGCCCCTCTACTGAGGCACTGCATTTATGTGGAGGTTGCAGGTTCAAATGTGTGTGTGCCTATATGATTCTCTATCACCATTTCTCTTTATTTCCCCACACGCACGCTCACACACATATACACACCCACACACACACACACACACACTTATATAAATTTATATGGGTGTGTGAGAGAGCTTTTATAGTATGATGGTCAACGGACTCGTAATAGTGAATGATTGAACGAACGAACAAATTGGGTTCGCAGGCCCATCTTACATTTGATGTAATAGTAGGGAGTTTTAAAATAAAAATTGATCTGCACTCATAAAATGTTTGCCAGAGACCTGACTAAGTTGAGACGCATTATATTTGATCACATGTGTCACGTGGTCACCCAATACACAGTATTTACATAATCTCCAGTCTCCAATCGTCTTGACTTGTCTTGCCACTGGACTCAGATGGATTCGAGCGAAGGAGTGAGCTCTACAAATTGCGCAACTCTACCTCACTTTACTCTAATTCATCGCGCAAGTCATTCTTCATCCAACTTGTGAAACATGGACCTAAAAAAAAACAACAACATGGATTGTTTATCAGCGACATGCTAGGAAATTAAACCACTTCCACATAGTCTGCCTTATGAAGCTATTGAAGATTTAATGGCAAGACAAGATCCCAGACACTGAAGTTCTAGAAAGAGCGTCCATGCCCAGTATCCACACTATACTAATGAAAAATCAGATTCGCTGGGCTGGTCACTTAACTCGTATGCCAGATCACAGGCTCCCTAAACAAAATTTTTTCCGGCGAGCTGCGTTGTGGTAAATGCTCCCAAGGCGGCCAAACAAACGCTTTAAAGACACAGAAAATCTCACTGAAAACTTTTGGAATTCATCACGACACTCGGGAGGCTGCTGCTATAGACTGTAATTCGTGGCGTACAAGATTTCATAAGAGTGCAGTTACTTGTGAAGCAGCCAGGACTGCAAGAGCTGTGAAGAAAAGGCTGGAAAGAAAAACCACTGCAGGAAATCCTCCTCCTGGAACGTCAAGCATTCTTTGCCTACAGTGTCAAAGAACATTTCGAGCCAAAATAGGCCTTATCAGCCATCTTAGAAATCACGGCTCCATACTTTCAACCCCACTGGATGGAATGAATGGTCATCATGATTCTTGATGGACAAACAACAACATTAACATAATTGTCAGCGTCTAGAGGTATTTAAAGGTGAAGGGTTCAAGACAGGTAGATAGTGCGAGCATAGATGAGACGTCAACGCATGAGTCAATAAGATATAATTTATTACATTAGGATATAATCACAATAACAATAATGTCTCATCAGCGTTCGTTCTCGCACACATTCATAACATATCACAATGTGGCGATAATTCAGCAATACGTTACAATAAAGCCACTCCGCTCTCGTATCGCAGCCACACACACAAGCACAAGTCACACGGCTCAGCTATTCAAATCCTGAAGTACTAAGTAGAGTCTATCCTGCCACACTCTCAGACACGCATCCTCTCTCAGTCAAGTCCAAAGCCCGTCTGACTTCTCCTCGATTGCCCAGTGGTCACGAGGTGTTTGCCCCTCGTGCAACCCGTGGGAAGTCAGATGTCTCGCATACGCCGGGTTGAGACTAGGCGTACTGCGTAGTTCAATTCATGATGACCTGTCCTTCACGGTACAGTCCGGTCTTTCAGCATCTAGACTATTCTTATTCCCCCTTACTCACCCATGTCTCTATCTCTAACATCTGTCCTTTCTTATGTCCCCTATAGGACCTTGACAATAATATCATTTGTGTACCTTAATTTCTTAGAAACCAATGTGGTCACGGTTTCGAATTATCATCAAAGGGAATATTTAAAACAGATCAGGGCTACCAATTCCACCGAGCCTAAAATGGGTACCATAGCATGTTTTAAGAAGTTAATGCGAGTGACGGTCTACGAGGGCGAGTCAATAAGTAAGTCACACAGTTCTGTGGGATGGCAGGTAAATGTAGTTGGTGTTTTCTACAGGTGTCATTAGGTGACAGCAACATTGAACTTTATATTCCCTTTCGTCAGGTGGCGCTAGGTGTCTCATGCGCATGCGCAGCGCATAAAGAAAATGGCGACTACTTACGGGGTGTACAACCAAACAGCAACGTGCTATTATGCGCTTTTTGTGGGCAAAAGGACTGCCTGCAAGGACTTTCATAAGGAAATGCTTCCTGTTTATGCTGACTGCCAGCCCGAATCAAAGCGTTCTTCAATACAATGGAAATATCCTTCTTCGTCTTGTGTCCAAAAATTTGAAGGCTATGCCATCAGCAGGGAAGGTTATACTGAAAGTGTTCTGGACTTGTCAAGGAGTGTTTTTAACCAATTTCAAGAAGAAAGGTGTCAATGGGAATTCTGAATCGTACCGTAAAGTTCTATCGATGTTTCATGATGCAATTCGAAGAAAATGTCCAGGACTGCCGACAAGAGGAGTGTTGCTTCTTCATGACAATGCCAGACCACATATAGCTCGATTAACTCAAGAGAAAATTAACCGACTAAGGTGGCAAGTTCTGGAACATCCATCTTACAGCCCCGACTTAGCCCCTAGCGATTTCAACCTTTTTGGTCAACTGAGAGCCCACATTGGCGGGAGACATTTCGCGAATGACGCTGAAGTTGAATGTGAAGTGAAAACGTTGTTTAGAAAACAGAGCACGCAGTTCTATGCAGCCGATATGGGAGGACTGATAAAAGGATGGGATAAGTGCATCAATGTTGGTGTAAATTATGTTGAGAAATAAAGGAACAATGTATGTATAAAAATAAACTTGTCATGTTTAGTTATTTTTCTACAGCCAATTGTAACTTACTTATTGACTGCCCCTCGTAATATTCCCGTGCAGTTAACTTTCAATGCGCAGATAGCATGATGGTGAGAATTCAACAGGAAAGACATGTCTAGCGTATTCCAAAGATGAATTAGTTAATTGGTTATGATGAAGGAAACATTACAAGGACTATGTATGATATTATCTTTACTTTTATAAATGTAATTACCAAGTGTTCTAGTTTTCATTTATTGGAAGAAAAGAACTGTACATTCTGCTTTATTCTCATTGTTTTCAATCGCGACGCATTGGGATTGTTTAAATTCCAGGTGGACATTGTCTAAAATGGGTACCATGAAATGTCTTGGGAAGTAAGGGCGGCCGGCATGATAATGGCACATCAACCACTGAGTGTCATTCGTTTATAACAATATGGGTCTTGCAGTATAAGCCCAGTGCGCCTTATTGTGTGTCAAAGGGTGGGTCCTTTACCTACTATGTTGCTACTAACCATGGTATTGGTCTCGCCTACATTATATCTAATGCTACATTCCAATATATCAATGAATACCTTTCCAGGTGTAACTGGACAACTTTAAAAGAAAGATTAGACGCCCTCATCTACATTTCAAGAGTATGTGCAGAGAAAACATAAAGGTGTGTAGCATAGGCATAAACATAGGGCGAAAACGCTTTTGAGGGCAATAAGTAAGGAATGGAACACAAGACATCAAGTTCAGCTGGGTGAAGACAAATACAGTGGAACCTCGCTTAATTAGCACCTCTTATAATGAGTAATTCTCATAACGAGCAAAACAAATTGTAAAAAAATGACTCGCTGAACGAGCGACGTTTTGCATAACGAGTGACACCGGGAGGGGAAGTCCCGGATTGTGAGCCTGCAACAGCGAGGGTTGGAAGACAAGGGGGGTCGGATAGAGTGGTGCGGAGGGGGGGGGGGGGGCGCTCTATATAGGGCCAGCACCACAGAGCGCTGCAGTCCCCTTCTGTTTGGAAGAAGCTTTGGCAGGAGAGCGTTGTCGAATGTGACTTTGAGGGGTTTGAGACAGTACCTGTGGAGCCTGTAGTCAACGAGATTGTTTCTTTGGCCAAGATCATGGGACTGAAGGTGGATAACAAAGAAATCGATGATCTTGTGGAAGAGCATAGCCAAGAGCTGACCACCGAAGAGCTTATGGAATTACATTGTGTTTCACAGCAAGAAGTTTTGGAGGAGAGTTTTTCCGAGGAGGAGGAGAAGGTAACAACAAACCAACAATCTTCTGGCGCAATAAATGAAATGCTGAAAGCATGGGAAACTGTTGCATCGTACATTGAGAACCATCACCTTAATAAGGCAGTGGCTATGAGAGCTACTAATTTATTTAATAATAATACTGTGTCGCATTTCCACCAAATTCTGAAGCGTCGGCAAAAACAAATTTCTCTAGACAGCTTTCTAGTAAAATAGAATTAGGTATGTATTATAAATTGTAAATTAATTATTTATAATAGTGTTTTAGTTTTCTACAAATCGAATTCTCATTCCAGCTTCGTTCATTCCGCGATAGAAGAGGAAGATGAATCACGCTCCTTAACAATGTATATATAATTTTCTTTGTATAAACGTTGTACAAAATAATTTGAGTATTTTTTTCGGCATGGAATGCATTATCGTATTTTACATTAATTTTTATGGGGAAAACTGTTTCGCTTAACGAGCGTTTCACTTTACGAATAAGGTTCTGGAACGAATTATGCTCGTTAAGCGAGGTTCCACTGTACCTGGATGTCGTGGCCACATGGCATGATCGAGGAAAGAACACAGACCCGATCCTTGACTCTTGTGATCGAGTCAGATTGGGAACCCTAACCACCGATTATCGGCATGGTATATGGTGATGATGATAGCAATACACTGAGGATGAAAGATATCAGTTCTAAAGAATTACAGAAATGGATAGAAGATACAAGAGATCCGTTTCACAAGGCGTCAGAGCAAACGACAAAGGTTTCAAGAAGTCTGCACACAAGTGGTTATAGCAATAGACAAGGGGTATAACAAGTCAGAATACAAGTATTTATAGCAATAGACAGGGGGTACACGAAGTCCGCACACAAGTGGTTATAGCAATAGATAAGGGGTACAACAAGTCAGCATACAACTATTTATAGCAATAGACAGGGGGTACACGAAGTCCGCACACAAGTGGTTATAGCATTAGATAAGGGGTACAACAGGTCAGCATACAACTATTTATAGCAATAGACAGGGGGTACACGAAGTCCGCACACAAGTGGTTATAGCAATAGATAAGGGGTACAACAAGTCAGAATACAAGTATTTATAGCAATAGACAGGGGGTACACGAAGTCCGCACACAAGTGGTTATAGCAATAGATAAGGGTACAACAAGTCAGAATACAAGTATTTATAGCAATAGACAGGGGGTACAACAAGTCTACACACAAGTGGTTATAGCAATAGACAGGGGTACAACAAGTCTGCACACAAGTGGTTATAGCAAAAGACAGAAAGTACAAGACGTCTATACACAAGTTGTTATAGCAACAGACAGGGGTATAAAATGTCTGCACACACGTGGCTATAGCAATAGACAGAGAGTACAAGAAGTCTGTACAAAAGTGGTTATAGCAATAGTAGAGGGTACAATAAATTATCGCAAAAGATGTTACGGCAATTGATAGAGGGTTCAAGGAAGCAGCTCATAAGATGTTATAGTAATACTAAGAAGATACAAGATCATCACATTGTGCCCTCCTAAATGGTGTAGGGTTCATGTAACTCCACAGATTTGGTCGGTGGTGATCTAGATAAATGTTATTGTTGTTATTCATCCATGTCACCATCTAATGTCATCCCTCACAATGTCTGTTGGTCTGGCTCTACCACTTTTGCCGGCGATATTTCAGTCGTCACCATGTTATCCTATCCGTTTCGATCAAAGATCATTATCTCTTTCTTATATGTGTATATGATGTTCCACGACTGATTCACGATTCTGGTGATCGAGTGAGATGGCAAAACATGACCGCCCATGCTTATGGATCGGCATGGCACATGATGGATGGATGGATGTTCTACTTTCGTTAACCTTTTCCAGACATTCGTTGTTAGCTATTCTTAATGTCTAAGGTATTCACAACATCCCTCTCAGGAATAGTGTTTCCATTTCTTCCAAAAGCTTTCCAGCTCTCTCTAACTTGTTTGTTTACACCCCATGAAATATATAAGATAATCCGTTAAAAAGAGACAGACGGAAGATAACATAAATTTACTGATAATAAATGATATAAATTCGTATTTTTCTTTTACCCTTTCTCCACCATTAGGACACATGCCTTCAACCAACTCACCGCAAGTTGTTCTATCCTTTGCTTTGTACTGGAACCCAGTCCATCTCCCTCGTATTATTCATTTCTACTCACAGTCTCTTCTCCGTGTATTGTGTGTCTTCCTCTGTTTCTGTTGACGTGTGGATTCGAGACACATTCTTTCTAGTTATATTGTTCTCAGTATTAAAGTCAGGTCTTAGCCAAAAATGACTGAGCTACCGTATGACAGTAGATGGTACTACCTGCATCTCCTAGCGCCAAATGGTGGGTGGCGCTCACTAAATCCGACACCCCACATTGTGCCAACTGCTTTGGGCATGGGGGCGTAACTGGGAGAGTACAAGCCTGATCCTAGTGTATGAAAATATAATCTAAAGACTAAATGTCATCGCATGGCAGACCAGGCCCAAAGTCTTCAACGGCAACTTGTTTTGGACAAAAGCTCCGACAGGCGGACAGTTAGAGAATTGCTTTGCTGCTCCGACAGCGTCTGCAGCTTGTCTTGTTCCAGACGTATTGGTGTTACCTTTCCTCTGGAGTAAACTAGGCAAGCCTAGAGAGGAAGTATGCTGAATGAGCAACATCGGTCTCTAAATTCAGCAAATTTGTGCTATGTAGAGGTATAACCCCATTTTATAAACTAACGTCTAACAAGACGGCAAGGTGCCAGTCATTCTCAGGATATGATGGCAATTGACAGAGGATAAAAGTAACCCGTTGACAAGATGTGTATATTAACAGATACACTAGGATACACTGAAATCCGTTGCAAAAAACACGTGTAGCAACGGCTTCCAGCTCCACGGGTGACTCAAGCCATGGCTACAGACGATAACAAGAGAATATTGGATTGCAAGTGTATAATCATCATCATCAAAACCACCATCACCATCACCACCACCACCACCAACACCACCATCATCATCACATTAGCATCACATCATTACTATCACCATCACCAACACCACCACCACCACCACCACCACCACCACCACCACCACCACCACCACCACCACCACCACCACCACCACCACGACCACCACCACTACCACCACCACCACCACCACCACCACCACCACCACGAGCTGATCATTCCATTTTCCATTGTATATTCGTCTGCGTAAACCGCATTCTTGATTTTCTTGTATGTCGGCATTGATACATCTACGCATGATCCCTTTATAATTAGTTTCCGTGGTCTACCTCTTACTGTTTTCTCCCCAGTAATCTATCTTTCTGTTCTCTGTTTGATACTCTTTTTATCTGTCTTAAGAAGTGGCCATATCACCAAAGCCTTCGTTATCGTAATACAATAACTCTGATAAAGATGAGAAGATATGGTTTTGGACTTTCTCTATGAGTTTTAATGTGCCATTAAAGATTACAGGTGATTTGTTTCTATAGTGTTCTAAGATGTACTGATAGTATAATTGGTAATACAAGTAAAGGGCACATGCACAAAGAAGACGAAACGCAACAAGAAGTTCAATTTTATCAAGAATGTTTATAGCTATCAAATAAAACAATAATGCCCAATAGCAGGAGCATGCTGGAGGTACAGCTAGTGCTCGACTTGCGACCATGATCCGTTCCGACAGACCGGTCGTGACACGATCTGGTCGTAAGTTGAGTACGCTATGTGTACAGTAATGTGAAGAGATGTTATACAAATATTTAAGTTAAATTATATCATAAATTTCTTTTATTATTGTTATAAATCATAATTTTCGATGTTCATTTTGTGCCATTTGTATCATCTCTACACCATTTTGTTTCTTATTTTTACATCGTCAGGTTTAAGAAAAACACTGCATTAACTGTATATGTACAACTGGTTTAATATTTAAAAAACATACAAAATACAGGTGTGGAAAATACTATAGGAAACATTATTATTACATGGTCTACCATCTCTAGTTCGGCGTCGTCAATAAAGATAGATGGTACCCCATGTGCCCCTTGTGACATAATCTGTGTCTTCTTTTTGCTAATTGTTAAACCAAATTCTGAACAAGCATTGGAGAATGCAGATAGTAGACATTGTAATTCTTCCTCAGAGTGGGTCGTAACTGCAGCATCATTTGCAAAAATCAGGTTATAAATCTAAGTCTACGAAGACTGAGCATGGAATAAACCGTCACACAACCTGATATTTGCAGACAACGCCGTTCGACTGATAATTGAGGCAGAAATAAATCTTTAAATATTGAGCACAACCCACTACTGGCAGCGCTGATCGCACTCTGGTATGAACCTACGGCCTATCCACGTCAATGTGGAAGCACTAGACTCGAGTTAATAATATGGCTAGTGATTGTGGTCGTAAAGTCGAATGGTCGTAAGTTGCATAGGTCGTAAGTCAACTACTAGCTGTATATGAATTGTTCGAGCCATCACATGATTAGGCCTGGGTGCATGGATAAACATGTGGCCAGTCTTTCCCTCCCGTAGCAAACACGAGTATAGGGATCGAACTCTCGTCCGACCTGGCTCGGGGCCATTGTTAGCATAAACTCACTTACTGCGCCATCAGGAAGCCAAAGAAGAGTAATAAACCAAAACAGAAGTGGTGTCGTCAGCCGCTACACGCTGCGGGATTTGCTGAGGAGGGGATCCGATCACTTATGGACTGAATGGATCGATGTGAAATGAGAATGATCTGTCGACTAACTAACTAGCTAACCAACTAACTGTGCCACCAACGAAAACGTCTTTGAAATATCGCCCAACTCCTCAATAATGGCCTCACGGCCTTTAACAGTTACGAAGACTTCCTTACTGTGGTATATTTTATATAACACCAAACGACCCGGCCAGCTTCGCCCAGCCTCTGGCGGGGAGCGTCTCATAATTCATATAAGTAGTCATTATACACTCAAATACATTTCTCTAAGCGCACAGAGTACGCGTTCAGCACCTGCTCCCGTTCCCGTTCCCGTTGCTCGTCTGTTTCTGATGCTCCTGTTCTCGTTGCTCGTCTGTTTCTGATGCTCCCGTTCCCGTTCCTGTTGCGTCTGTTTCTGATGCTCCCGTTCCCGTCTGTGAATGGGATATGTCTGTGTGGGTGGGGGTGTGTGAGTGTGGATGGGGTAAGTGTGAGTGGGTGAAGGATGTATGTGTGGGTGGTGAGGATGTTTGTAGGTGGGGGATGTGTGGGTGATTGGGGCGATGTGTGAGTGGGTGAGAGATGTGTGGGCGGGGATGTGTATGAGGAATGCATGTGGGGGATGTGTGTGTGGGGGGAATGTGTTTATAAGTGGAGTTTGTGTGGGAGGGGAGATATGTGAGAGGTGGGGGAGGTGTGGGATGTGCAGGTGGATGATGGATGTATGTGAGGATGGGGGATGTGTGTTTGACAGGGTGATTGGGGTGTGTGTGGGTGGGAGGGTAGATGAGAGATGCATGTGTTGATGGGCGGGTGGGTGATGTGTGGGTGTGAGTGCTTGATAGATGAGTACGTGAGTGGGTGGATGTGTGTGAGAAATTAGTGTATGGGTGGGGGAAGTGTGTGTTTGTGAGAAGATGTGTGTGAGTGGCGGATGTGTGTGGGTGGGGTATATGTGGGTGGTGGGGTGTGTGTGGGTCGGAAGTGTGTGATTTTTGGGTGTTTATGGGAGGGGGATATGTGTTGGCAGGTGGGGAGATGTGTTTGTGGGTGGGGATGTGTGTATAGGTGGGGGATGTGTAGTTTAGAGGTGGCGGATATTGGGTGAGTGAGTGAGTGTAGGTTGGCTGATGTGTGTGGGGAACATTGTGAGGGTGTAGGATGTATGTGTGGATAGGTGCGGCATCTGTGGGTTGACGGGAGTATGTGTATGTGGTTTTGTGATGTGTGTTTTGCTGGGTGGTTGCGGGTGTGTGGGTGGGTGGTGGAGAATATGTGGGTGGGTGTGTGCGTGTCGGTTATGGAATGGGTGGGGGATGTATGTGTGGGTGGGGAAATGTGTGTGCGTGGGAGATCAGTGGGTGGGTGACGGCATGTATGTTTGCCTGAATCTGTGTAAGTGCGTGGAGGTATGTGTGGGTGGGTGGAGGTGTTGTGGATGGGGGATGTGTGGGTGGCTGAGGGATGTGTGGGTGGCTGAGGTGTGTGAGGGTGGATGGGGGATGTGTCTCACAACATTGCAATATGCACTTGACAATGTTTTTTTTCCCCATGTGAATGTACCTTGCGTAATATGCATTGTTTATGCTTACAAAATCCATTTGACAATGTTTTTTCCCCCTATGTAATTGTAACATGCACATTTGATGAATGAAAGATGAGAGATCGAAAGGGCCGAATGTAAGACGGGCATGCGTGCCCAATTTGTTACCCTTTTAAAATAAAGTTTGTTCGTTCGTTCGTTCGTTCATTCATTCGTTCGTTCGTTCGTTCGTTCGTTCCCGTTGCTCACCTGTTTCTGAAGCTCGTAATGCCTTTTTCTTTCGTGCTTGAGGAAAAATTGTTGATTTTAAACTAACTATTTAAGTTGGATCCGCGGTAGTGAGATCAACATCTGTACAAAATTTCATCTCAGTCGGATGGACCATTCAGGAACGCATAAAGGACACACACACACAAACATTCTCTTCTACTATATATAGACAGACTATATATAGTAGAAGATATGGTATATGGCCAAAAGATTGGAAGAGAACTATCTTCATTCCAATAACTAAAAAAGGCAACCTAATGTAAACTTGCCAAGATATCACGAACAGCCAATAAATTCTGGGTTGACTGCGGCGTACTTCAAAGGATATGCACATACCTTTCTCTCCAAAAAAAACAACATACATTATTCAGTATAGATGTCGAAGAGAAATAAAAAGATGAGTTAGAGAATTTTCACGTTTCTAAAATAGATGCATTATTTTTATGAAAACTTTGAAGATGCCTTAAAGTTTTTATCAGTTTGTTTATAATGCATATGACTGTAGATAACTTCTTTAAATATTTTATAAAACTTTAAGAAAAATACAAAATTATTTAAATTACATATTATAGCAATGCTACTAAAAGTAATGTCCCTTGATATAACTTTTCTTAAGTTAAGTCCCCTTGCAATATTTTAATTAATGTTGTTTTATTACGTACAAAACTGTTTTTAAACTAACTAACTATTTCAGTTGGCTCCTCGGAAGTGAGAATAACATGTGTACAAAATTTCATCTCAACCGGATGGACCGTTCGGGAACGCATAAAGAACAAACAAACAAACAAACAAACAAACAAACATTGTCTTATATATATATATATATATATATATATATATATATATATATATATATATATATATATATATATATATATATATATATATATATATATGTTCGTGTGGTAATGAGTCTGTCCAACTAGTTCATGGCATTCTTCGGTAAAACCACATCTCGAATGCCTACGTGTAATCTTACACTGTTATCTCCATTGTCAAATGAAACTGGATGGTTGCTATCACAATGTGACAAATTACTATTTTGTTTACTGTCATTGTGTGTGTGTGTGTGTGTGTGTGTGTGTGCGAGCGTGTGTGTGTGCGCGTGTGCGTGTATTGTGTGTGTGTGGCATTGTATTGAAGAAACGGAGTAAGTTTTATTTTTCTGTTTTGTATCTTCCAGCCACCACACATAACTGGACCATAGTATTATACGGCCGCGAAAGATTAATACCAAACAAAAGGGATGAAAGGAACTTGGCAGTATTTGAGATGTGCTATTACCGCAGAATACAAGGTATAAGCTGGACAGAAAAGAGACTAAATGAACACATTGTTAGAACTAAAGAAAATAGAAAACTATTAAAGATTTTAAAAAAGTTTGACTTGCCAGACGATAGTTTGTAAAATGGAGTTATTCCTCTCCATAGCACAAATGGGCTGAGCTTAGAGACCGATGTTGCCCATACAGCATGATCCCTCCCTCGGCCAGAATAGTTTACTCCAGATAAAATGTAACACCAATATGTCTGGGACAAGACAAGCTGCAGAAGTTGCCAGAACAGCAAAGCAATGCTCTAACTGTCCACTGGAAGGAACTTAGATGTTAGACCAGTTGCCGACCATGGCTTTGGGCCTGGTCTGCCCTGCCATGACATTTAGTCTTTAGGATGCATTTCCTCGCACTAGGGTAAAGCTTGTACCCTCCCAACTTCACTTCTCCGCGCGAAGCCATTGGCACAACGTAGGGTGTAGGGTTAAGTAAGCTCCGCCAAACATTTGGCGCTAACAAAAAGCAGGTAGTACCGTCTACGGTAGTTCAGCCATATTTGACTAGGACTTGAATTTAATATTGAGAATAATATAACTAGAAAGGATTTGTCTAGAATGCACAGGGCAACAGAAACAGAGGAAGACTTACAACACATGGAGATAGAGAGAGAGAATGGAAATGAATAATAAGGACACTGACGGAGTTCCAGTACATAGCTAAGGAGGGCAGCGTGCGGTGAGCTGGTTGAAGGTGTATGCTCCAATGGGGAATAAAAGGCGAAAGAGGAAGAAGAATTGAAATCATATATTTCTTTTATCCCCCGCCTGTCTCCTTTTAACGGGTTATCTTGTATGTGTTATGGAATACGAACAAACAAATTAGAAAGAGCTTGAAAGCTCTTATGAGCATCAGAGATGTGATTACTGCTAATGAAAGGAGAACATCATATACACTGATAAGAGAGAGATGCTTTCTTTGATCGGAAAGCAAATGATAATATGGTGACGACTGAAAGATCACCGGTAGAAGTGGATGAGACAGGCCAAGAGAAATTGTGAGGGATGAGACAAGATGGTGGCAAAGGAGAAGGTTACCTTTGCTTGATCATAATACGTTATGCAGAGGCATTTGTAACATCAGATGGAAGATACACAACAGCGATTAAGAGCACAATGGGGCAAGCAAAAGCTGAGAAAATTTAAGAAAATGAAGAGTATCTTATGCAATAATTCACTATCATTGAATGTGAGAAAGAGAGTGCTGAAATGCTGTATAGAACCTGTTTTGCTATATGGCAGTGAATTTTGGAATGGAAATGAACAAATTAGGAAGAAGTTGGAAGCAACAGAGATGTGGTTCCTGAGACGAATATTGCGAATTCCTTGGACTGCCAAAGTAACTAACATCGATTGCCTGAAAAAAAGCTAATGAAACTAGAACATTACATACATCAATAAGAAAGAGATTTCTTTGGTCATGTAATCAGAAGAGAGGCAGAGTCAGACCAAGAGAAATTATGCATTATGTATTGAGGCGGTGGCATGGAGGAATATCATCAGCAGAGTGTATCCAGAATACGAATTTCCGAGATCTGTGGAGAGTCGTGAACGCCTACGCCTGCTAATATGGCACTTGATGATGACGAATGTAGAAAAGCGTCAATGCACATAGGGCAGAGGTTCCCAAATCAAGGCCCGTGGGCCACCTGTGGCCCGCCAGCTGTCAGAAAGTGGCACGCGAGTCCTCGAGCAGACATTTTCCGCAATGATCGTTATAAAAAAAAATGCAGCGTTCCAGAATCACCGACAGTAACCTAGCTGCTCTTATGACTTTAGGCACGACATATTTGTGCCCAGACATTGATAAACTGGCATCCGAACTTAAGTAACTGGTTATGAAGAACAGTTACAATTGTAAATTAATTACATTAATAGCGATTTTCGAAACTGATTTAAAATTTATGTTAATAAAGGTAAGAATGATATTGCACGACTTTTATAATTTTATATAGTTGTGGCCCGCCTAACTACCGAAAATAGTAGATTTGGCTGTCTGCTTGAAAAGCTTGGGAACTACTGACATAGGGCATTCACCTCCGTGCTCAGTGTTCCTATGCAGAAGCGATCCCAAATGATCTCTGCTCACTGTTCCCATGAGGAGTTGGCTAACAAATCTCTTCTCCTTCGACGATTGGCATGCTTTACCAGGCTTAAATAAAGTCGCTTCAAAGTCAACACGGTCGACTTCATTGCACCGGGTTTTATCCCATATGGCTCGTTCTCTTTTCACCAAGGCGGAATGCGTCGTACAAAGCACGAACTCCGTAGCTCTAGCAACGATCCACAGGAGTCTCCGAAAAAAGTTCACTCGTGAACCGAAGGACGCGGCTCGGAATCGAACCCACAACCTTAGAAGCCCGAGTCAAACGGGTTTACCACTTCGCCACGGTGGCTCCCATGCTTTACCAGGCTTCACTCACAACGCATGCGGTCACTATATGAGAAGTGGAGGTCTGATATGGAAACAACTGTAGAGCTTAGATTTCAACTCTCGACGTTTGCTACGGGATGGAAAGGCTGGCAACCACTGCTCCGTGTACTCGCGCCTACAGAATGTGATGGTCCTGACACGTCATACACCCGCTTACTCTTTCTGGATTGTTTCTCCTTTATTTTTGAGAGAGAGAGAGAGAGAGAGAGAGAGAGAGAGAGAGAGAGAGAGAGAATGAGAGAGAGAGAGAGTGAGAGAGAGAGTGAGAGAGAGTGAGAGAGAGTGAGAGAGAGAGAGAGTGAGAGAGTGAGAGAGAGTGAGAGCGAGTGAGAGAGTGAGAGAGAGAGTGAAAGAGAGAGAGTGAGAGAGTGAGAGAGAAAAAGAGACAGACAAACGGACAGAGACAGGGAGACAGAAACAAAGACGGACAGACTGACATTCAGAGACAGACAAACAAACAGACAAACATATAGAGAGACAGACAGACTCAGACAGAGTTATGGAGAAATGAAGACTGACAGACAGACAGATAAATAGATAGATAGATAGATAGAGAGAGAGAGGTGAGAGAGAGAGAGGAGAGAGTATACGTCAAAATAAAATAAAAACTAGTTGACACAAGACTGCAACCATGTTAGGTCAGTTACCTTTGCTGAGCTAAAAATAGTTGTTGAGGAGAGGAAACAGTGGGGGATTTGATTTGACAAGTTCGTCACGAGCATTCAGACTGATTAAAATAAAAAAAAATGTTTCTTCGAACCTACCGTTAACTCTCTAATAGTAGGTTGGGGGGATGGGGGGATGTGTGTGTGGTTGGGCGGGGTGGGATTGTGTGGGTGGGTGGGGGATTTGTGTGTGGGTACGTGCGGGATGTATGGGTTGGCGGGGAGATGTGTGTGTGGGTGGGGATGTATGTTTGGCTAGGTGGTTGTGGGTGAGTGGGTGGAAGAGGATATGTTGGTGGATGATTGATGATGGGTTATG
The DNA here is from genome assembly GCA_014155875.1 of Cepaea nemoralis. Classification (NCBI taxonomy): domain Eukaryota; kingdom Metazoa; phylum Mollusca; class Gastropoda; order Stylommatophora; family Helicidae; genus Cepaea; species Cepaea nemoralis. Next base: position 302,187 of record JACEFZ010028301.1, read on the forward strand.
GGATGGGTGGGGGTATATGTATAGGTGGGGAGATGTGGGTGTGGGGATATGTGGTGGGTGGGAGATGTGTGCAGGTGGGGGTGGTTGTGGGTTTGGGGGTGTGGGTGAGGGATGTGTATGGGTGTGGGATGTTTGGGTGGATGGGTGGGGAGTGTGTGTGGGTGAGATATGTGTCGGGGATGTATGTGAGTTGGGGAGGGGTGCATGATGGGTGTGGGTGATAGCTTTGGAGATGTGTGTGTGGGTGGGGGATATGTCTGGCTGGGTGGGGAGGGGGTGTGGCTGGATGGAGGATGTATGTGTATGTAGTGAGG
>JACEFZ010028301.1:307500-380000 GCA_014155875.1 Cepaea nemoralis
GAAGTTCAGTGCACTGAGCTGAGATTCTCAGGACTCAGGCTAGAGTTAGAAGTAGAACAGGAGCACTAATGGGTTACATCCGTGTGCCGTGGTATTGATGCGTCGACTAACTAAACTAAACTAACAGTCAATATTGTTGTTAAAGATGTCAAGAATGTTAAGCACGTGACATCACTGTGCAGATCTAACACGGTGGCGTCATAAGGCCAGGTTAAAGATGCCCCCCCCCCCACTTTTGACATGCACCAGGGTTGTTATTATCCGTTGATTGACCAGTTATCTATTTAGTTATCTACACGGATGGGTCGGTGTTGAGAGGTAGGAGAAGTGCTTGGGGGTTCTTGGCAAAAACTAATGGTCGGTGTGTGGTGCAGGAGAGCCTGGCGTATGATGACACTACATCTAGCTTAAGAATGGAGGTGGAGGCGGTCAGTGCAGCTTTCCGCTGGATAGAAAACACGATACATACACATATTGTGATTGTAACTGACTCAGAAAGCATGCTGAGAAGGGTGAGAACAGGCAAGCTTCGTGCAGAGTGGCTTGCTTCGCTTCGGAGGTCACGGGTAGCAAGCATCACCTGGATCTTTTCTCCTGGGCATGCCGGTGTGCTGGGGAATGAACAGGCGGACAGATTGGCTGGCTCGGCAGAACTTGGTGGAGTATTGATGCATGACAAGGCAGATGTGGTTGCGGCCTTGTGGGAGCACGTGTACACCTCGGAGGAGCAAATGGATCACCATAGTCTGGTTAGAATGAGGCAGCGAGGAGTGACGAGGGGATCTGGCCGACGCTCGACGCTCAGAGGAAAGGCGAGACGGACATATAATCAGATTGCTACTGGAACTATTAGTGTTGGAACTCTTCGCTGGTTGCTGAGGATGGGGACGGAGCGCTTATGGGAATGTCCCGAATGCTGTGATGTCGGTTCCTAGATCAATCAATCAATCAATCAATCAATCAATCGATTGACCAGTGAGGGAGTGAAACTAATAGAAATTTATCAGCGAATGAAGGTCCTGTATGGTGATGCATACCTGTTAGTCCAGTATGTGTACGAGTGGAATAGGAAGTTTCGACCCGCAGTCAAATCCAAACTACGTGGACTTCTGAGTAAAGGTGTCATTTTGCAATATGATAATGCTCGACCCCATACTGTCCGTGCAATGGTTGAAACCATTGAAGACCTTCATTTTTAATGTTTGTGTACCATATTCCCGTACATGGTAGCCCTAGCCCCAAGTGGTTTCCACCTGTTTGGACAACTCAGAGTCATTGTGAGGAAAAGGTTTTCATTTGAAGCCCCTCGTATAAACATAGAAAGTAAAGTAACGGACCCCTTTTCATGCTGTAAGGCTTATAAACTATATAGTGCTAACACCTTCAAACAGTCCGCAGTATATTAGTGCTAAAGTGCTAACGTCGAAAGTGTTGCCGTAATTGCACCGGGTGTTACCCCATCTGGTTGAGTCCCTCTCCTTCGAATGGCAAACTGCCTGCCAAGAAAATGGCACAAAGCACGAACTCCGCAGCTCCAGCCATGACCCCCCAGGTGTATCTGATAAACCCGGACTCATATTCCGAAAGATGCAGCCTGGGGAACGAACCGACTAACGTTCGAACCCGAGGCTGAAGCTCAATCACTCCGCAAGGGAGATTGGTATGCGTGATTCTGGTATGTGTGATTCTTGTATGTGTGATTCTGGTATGTGTGATTCTGGTATGATTTGGTCAGTCGTGAAGGTCTGTTCAAGGCACTAAAGAAGACTGACTGCCCACCAACCCTTCTGTCCATTGTGGAATCTTTCCACACAGGCATGAAGGGTATAATCAAGTTTGATGGTGCTTTCACGTTAGAGGGATGAATGATGGTAGAATACCAAAGAACATCTTTTTTGGTGAATTACAGACGGGTAGGAGATCTCAGGGTCGGCCTCTACTACGATACCAAGATGTGCTTTAGCGGGACATGATTGATACAGGAATTGATAATGCACATTGGGAGCAAGTCGCCGCTGAACGTGTTGCATGGAGGGCAAATATCAGAAATGGAGTAAAGCAAAGGAGAACATTATTGCAGATAAGTCACACACCGAGCGTGTGAGTCGTAGTATGGTGCATGATGGTGAAAATGACCATGTGTTCACATGCATCCACTGTGGACAAACATTTACAGCGCGAATTGGCCTGATCATTCACATTCGCCACCGTAGTGGGTTGGAGTTATTATGCCTTTTTGAAGCACAATGTAAAAAACTATCGTCTGATAAGACGGCAAGTTGTATATGGTATGTGTGATTATGGTATGTGTGATTCTGGTATGTGTGATTCTGGTATGTGTGATTCTGGTACGCACTCAATTGAATTGTTATCTTTACTACGAAGATTCTGCAATGTGCTAATACTCTATGTCTGTGATCTTATGAATACTGTCTGCCTAGGAAGACTCTAGCCCCAACGACCATTCTGTCACGTGTGATTGTGTTCCAGTAAATTATGTGCTGCAAAGACTCCAAAGGCTTGCGAACGCGGTTCGTGAGCCGCTTACCAGGCGTTCGAAACTCAACTGCGACCGATTTGTGCAGCAGACAGTGTCGCGTTGTGTTATAACGTGCTGGTATGGTAGCCGGTCGTTCAGAAAGCAATGGCAAACTACTGAACGTAAAACTTGCCTAGTAAATCAACAGCTGCTGAAAAATGCTGGTGTTGACTGGAACTTCCTGTAAGGGATTTGCAACATTAAAAGGGGGAAAAAAAGACTAGCAACGCAGGGGCGTCACTAGGGGGGTGCGGGGGGTGCGGGCCGCACCGGGTGACACCATCAAGGGGTGACACCAAAATAAAAAAATTGCAAATTTGACAAAGCAGACATAGCAAAATAACAAAAATTTCACTTTGTCCGAGTTTCTCGAAGTTCTTTATTTATGTTTTACCTGAAGTATTGAAGTTATATTGTTCAATTTGTTTTCTTTCTTATGTCCTTATTAACTTTTTGACTTATTTTTACAAACATTACTATATGCGATTATATATGGTACAGGAACACTCGGAAGAAGACCATGGTGAAAGTCTAGAGGGGTGACACCAAGAGTTTACCGCACTGGGTGACACCAACCCCAGTAACGCCACTGTAGCAACGTCCATTTTATCACTTGTCTTTGCGTAGTGAAGGATAATCTTTATAGACCTCATATTGAACTAAACAAGACAGTGAGATTTGTTCAAGGGGCAACTCTGCAGATATGTACATTCAATTTCAGGAGAATGAAAGAAGACGAGGTCTCCTGATCAACTGTTTCTTTTTGTTACAGTTCATGCCACTTGGCGCTGGTGATCAAGTCTGTCCGTAGCTTTCTGTCACGCGTGCTTCTAATAATTACTGATACCGACAATCCTCCATGTAATGATATCAAACTGTCCATCGTCTTCTCTCTTGGTTTCCTCCTGCAATGATATCAAACTGTCCATCGTCTTCTCTCTTGGTTTCCTCCTGCAATGATATCAAACTGTCCAGCGTCTTCTCTCTTGGTTTCCTCCTGCAATGATATCAAACTGTCCATCGTCTTCTCTCTTGGTTTCCTCCTGCAATGATATCAAACTGTCCAGCGTCTTCTCTCTTGGTTTCCTCCTGCCTCCCCCCCCCCCAACCTTCCCGTTGTTTGCATTCAGTTGCCGGATGGCGGTTGAGTAACAGCTGTAGTACATACTAATTCCTGCCGAACGAGGCAGTTCTTCAACTCCTTCTCTTTGAATATACCGCTTACATAAATTATATGCGAGGCATCTGTAAATAAAGATAGGTTACCATTGCTTTCCTTCTTGGCATTGACCATTCTGGTGGCTGGCAGTAACGAAAGTCTCTCTAAAGAGATCCTCTGCCTACCGTAGCGAAACTTGAGATCAAGGTCAGCAACTATCTTTGGGCTGCTCGCAGCTCCATGCACAACCTGCTCATTTGGCTTCACATTGCCTAACGTCTCCTTTCACAGGGATATTACTACCCCACCACCCGACCTGACAAACTAACCCTATGATATATCTATTCTTTAACAACATGCATGTTGATTTTCATTTCCTCAGCGATGGCATTCGGGTATTCTACCCTTGTTTCGTCTGTGTTAACGTTGTAAGCAGAATTAATTACTGGAGATATGGAAGCCACACCAGTTTATCTTGTTTTCAACGTGGAGAGAGATCTTCTAATTCGCTATATCACTTCCAGCAGACATCATGATCGTTCCTAAGGCTTCTTAAAAAATACGGGTTTCATTAGTTAGAAGTAATGAAATAAACATTGTTTACAAGTGTGCCCAAACTTCCGTCATTGAATTGTTCTTAAGTGTATAACACACAGAAGCACACAGAACGGACCTGCCATTGTCGAGCTATATATCCTTTCTTCGAAATTGCTTCTGTATATATTTCTCCTTCTCCGTCTCTGTCTCATCCTTCTTCTTCTTGTATATAGTGCTTCCTGCGGCTGTGTCATCATCATCATCGTCGTAGCAGCCATCTTCTCCCCATCTTCCTTCTTCCTCTTACTCCTCCTGCTCGTCAAAATCATAATCCTCCATCTTCTACTTCTCCTTTAATTTCGTCTAAATAAACTATGTTGAGTTGTATCTATTTCCAACAGACGGAAAGGGTTGTCCACCTGCCCGACATGTCCGATTGAGCAGGATATATTGCTTGTCTCTTAGCATTCTGTTGCAGATTGGTTTCTAAATTCTGAAATGTTGCAGATTGATTTCTAAATTCTGAAGTTTTGAAAGGATATTAGTTTCGACTGCATACCTTTGATGATTTCGAGCTTTCTAAATATTGTTAAAGCAAGCAATATGCATACGGGACCTAGAGTTTGTCACCCTTGTCCGAGAAGAATAGGCAACTGATCCATTGCTAATGGATCAGGAGAAGATCAGCAGAATTGAAACATGGAACGTATCAACTTAGAGACTAACGCTCAAATGTCTAAGTGACTCCAACTCCAATCGTAGTTCATGAACACTTTTTTTCCGCATATCCTTTACAGGACATCGCTGTCAACATCAGCATCTTTCAAGCTGATTGTTGATTTCTTGACAAGATTACGCTCAGTAGTTTGCCATTGCTTTCTGAGCGACCGGCTTACATATCACGTAAGTTATCGATGCGGAGAGAACCGCTACCGATTCTAGCGCAACATCACATTGCTTACGAGAGTATACGGGATTACGGAGAAAGTCGTGTAACCTCTAGACCAGGGAGACGGCTCATGAATACTCCCAAAAATAAATGCATATGGTGAACAACTGCTATGCTCCACAAACACACAGGCACAGAATATAATTATATTTAATACAAGCAAAATGATATAATATTTTATACCAAAACGAAATCATCAAAATACTGCAACATTGCACGTGGACATCACAGGAACAGAGCGATCCTTGAAATAAAAGCTTCATGAATTATTTAAATTAATTGGCTTTAATGACTTGTAAAACAAGCTATAAAACTGATGTGGCCGAAAGGTTTAACGTGTTCACGTTAAACCAAGACAGAGGGTTTGTTTTTCATGCCGGTCAGTTGGACTTGAGTTGGGGACATAAATACAAGTATTCCATTCCATGCCACGACACACGACTGTCAAGAATCTTCTCATTATCAAGTTTGTTCGTTCGTTCGTTCTCTTTCGGCAAATCTTTCCGGTTAACGCAAGCTCGACTTTTTGTCTTCTCATAACATCTCCAACAAAAGATGACTGCCTCTATCTGATGCTTGTGATACGTTGGCTTTGCGACTCAGCTTCCCTTAAAACGTCCAGACTGTTCATTTTAGGCTGTCCAATTAATTTTCATTATTCTTCTATAAAACCACATCTCCATGGCGTCCATTGATTTTTTTTCCGCCTGTTTATGAATACTTGCTGCAAAATTTGGGGATCTACATTTCACGGAAAAGGAGAGTTGGACTACATAAAGTTAGAGGACTATTGAAGCCTTGACATATTTTAGGATGGAATTAATTACAAATAGTCCACTAGACATTTATAAAAGTGGTAAATTTATACTGGACAAACTAAAATCCTACGTATTGATCCGTAAAAGAAGCCGGTTTACGATTTGAAGATCATGGCATAATACATTTTAAGCCAAATGATAAACATGATGTTGAAAATCATTATGAGAAGACAGAACAAATCTGTTACTGAAAATAATTATGAGAAGAGTAAAGATAAAAGGCGATAAAATCAAAGATTAGTGACGTACCGTGCGGATTTGAAGACAGCTATGACGCTAACAATGCCATGTGCATTAATAGGACTTCATTAGAAGCAGCTTCAGAAGAAGAAACGTCATTGCACTGGTGATTATAATTATGATGAAGAATCGACGTTAGTGACTGCACTCGGAACAAGCACATTAGGGACTGTCTCTCCTAATAGAAATCAAATGATGTTGATGCTGATTTCCCTACTGTTGCGTGCTGATAGAGAAAACAGCGTGAGAGATATCATGACAGTCTTGTATCATGGCACGGACGAGAGTCAACGCATGAATTCTCACATGCCGTCGGAGATCGCAATTTGTAGAGACGAATCATCGCACACGCTATTCGACAAGGTACTGAATAATGATGATGATGATGATATACGCTTTTCAACATCACAGTTTTACGTCGACGTGTTGCCATATGAAACGTGCAGGCTCGGGGTTATCTGACTGTTGTTGCTCTCGCTGTTCCATTCAGTGTGTGTTGTGTGCTTATTATTTGTGTCTACACGTCCACCGTCTGCCACGCTGCCCCATTACTGCCCTTCCCACTGGCTATTCTATCAATTTTACCGCCCATTTCCTTTGTGCATACGCTTGTACACCCGGTGACCCCATTTCATGACTAGGCCTTCACATCGGTCTCGTCTCAATATTTTCTTTACCATTTGCCGCTATGCCTTCAACCGACTCACCTCAGTTATTCCAACAGTTGAGATCATACATCATCGTCTGTTTTTCTCTTCTACCAACGGATATTAAAATCACAGCCACCGACTTGGCTCTTAACATCTACAAAAAGACTCGTATTACATGTCATTTTAACTTCCTGCAGAACTGCCTACGACTTCATCTCACCCCACGTGGGTTCACTTCTAGATTTAACCCATCGGCGGGTTCTCTTCACGACAGCTGTAGTAGACGTTTATCTAAAATTGAGCTTAAATGTGCTACCCTTCGCATGCGCTGTATTGCTGACAACCATGCGCGCCATTTGTCTGACATTAGCTCCTGTATTTCCACCCTCGATCGGCATCTTAAACATCTTACCTCAGATAATTATTTCTTGTATTGGGTGATACGCTGTATCATCAATAGTACTAATCACCACTTATATAAATGTCTTTCCACGGCTAAAAAAACTAAGTTAACCAAACTTCGTGCATCTATCCCTACTCCTTCCGCCTCTTCTCACCCGGCTCACCCCATCATTGTTTCCGACAATTTAGTTGTGTGCATACCCCCTGATCTCCCCCTATCAGCACCGGAGAAGTCGGTCCTTAGTAAAGGCCTCCGTTTCATACCTCTGCGTCCCTCTTGCGACAGATATGCATTACTGCAGGACGTCCATCGTTTCCATCGCACTCTCAGGTTGCAATATCACTTCAGTAATCAACCTACTAAGGATAACTCCTCGGATCCCACCGATCACTTCTCCCACCTCTCTAAACGCAGATCCACGTGGGTCCCTCCTGCAGGAGCATCCAAGGCTTTAGATCTCTACATCGAGAAGACGCTTTTCGACATAGAACAATTGAAATTAAAACCACTAAGGCACTCGAACCTTACAGCGGAGGAACAACAGGCGCTCACACATTTGAAACGCCGTGATGATATTGTTATCAAGCCTGCCGACAAGGGAGGAGCGATAGTGGTTTGGAGTAAGGACTTGTATATACAGGAAGGTAACAAACAACTTGGGGATGCCACTTCTTACAGACCACGGACAGAAGATGGGACGGTCATTAACAACACCGAAGTCAAGAGTGTGACGAATGCCATCATCAGACAAGGCCTCCTGCCTAGCTCTGCCACGTCGCTGATCATTCATGATAGTTGCTTGGGCAAACCCACCTTGTACATGCTGCCCAAGACACACAAGCTAGGAAACCCAGGCAGACCCATCGTCTCGGCCTGCTCTTGCCCTACTGAACGGATTTCAGAGTTCCTTGACAGCATATTTCAGCCGTTGGTTGCTAGCCTCCCCTCATATATCAAAGACACCAACCATGCTATCTCCATCTTCGATTCCATCAGCTTCACCACCCCTTCTCAGCACCACATCTTTACTTTAGATGTGACTTCACTCTACACATCTATTCCTCACTCTGACGGCCTTAAAGCCTTGGAATTTTTCTTAGAAAAAAGACGCGGCCCCACCATAGCCACCGGACCATTGTTGCGTCTGGCAGAGTTAGTCCTTAACCTCAATTCATTTGAGTTCAATGGGGACTATTTTGACCAGATCAGCGGGGTTGCCATGGGTACTAAGATGGGTCCGAGTTATGCCTGTCTTTTCATGGGCTATCTTGAACACCAGGTATGGAGTCAATACACTGGTAGGCTCCCGGAGCTCTATAGGAGGTATATCGATGACTGTTTTGGTGTTTCAGACATGCCATTGTCTGACCTCCAGGACTTTATTGCCTTTTTCTCTAACTTTCATCCTAGCATCAGACTCACCTCCACTATTTCCTCGTCGGCTGTTAATTTCCTAGACATAACAGTTTCCTTAGGTTCTGCTGGCCTAAGCACGACGGTTTACTATAAACCGACTGCCTCACATGCATTCCTGCTCTACACCTCCTCCCATCCTCCCTCTTGCAAGGATTCCATTCCTTTCTCACAACTCCTACGTCTCCGACGGCTTTGTCATGATAACAACGACTTCCGTCAAAAAGCCCACGAAATGTTGGATTTCTTCCGCCTTCGAGGCTACCCGGAGAATGTTCTGTCTACAGCTCTTCACCGCTGCCAGTCTATTAGTCGTGCCGAGGCTCTCTCTTCCAGGCCGAAACCACGCAATAGTAGACCTATTCTCTCACTTACCTACCATCCTCATAATATTGCTGCCAAGAATATTCTCATGAGGCATCTACCCATCCTCAAGGCAGACTCGACCACTCGCGGTGTCTTCTCAGAAGCCCCACTTGTGGCATACAGGCGTGATCGTAACCTGAGGGATGTGCTGGTTCATAGCACTCTATCACAACCCCATCAGTCTCTTCCTGGCACAACTGCATGTCTTCGATCTCGTTGTAAAACTTGTCCATATGTCCTTCAAACCACAAGTCTCACTTTCCCTAAGACTACTTTCCACATCCGGGAGAGTTTCTCATGTACGAGTCGCAACGTCATCTATGCGATCATCTGCACACGTTGCGACATGAGGTATCTTGGAGAGACGGGTCTTCGTCTTGCGGACAGATTTAGACAACATTTATCCGATATCGACAGTGGTGCCAAGAAACCGGTACCCCTTCACTTCAACAGTTCCGACCACTGTGGGGTTGCCGACATACGTGTTACGGCGATAAAATCGTGCACATCTCACGAACGCGATCGTAAGACATTGGAAAACCGTCTTATCTTCCAATTGGGTTCACTTTCCCCTCACGGCTTCAATGTCCAACACAGTTTTATTTAAATCCCCTACGCCCCTTATCCACAACCCCCCCCCCCCTCCATCTCCGCTACCTTATAGTCAACTTCATAGCCAGTTGCAAGTCCTTCGCAGGACTTGGGAGTCACCACCAGCAGTATCTCTGCTTTCTGTGACTTCTTGGTTGGTTTGCATGGGGTCGTTTCTCATTGCGTTCTGAACTACCGTCACTTGTGCTACCTTTTGATAGCAAACGATTGCTGGCCTGCACATATATTGCCCACAGCTGCGTTTCGAACTTGGCGGAAATGTGTACTGCACCCGTTACATCGCCTCAGAGTGACAGATCCATATTTTTCCATTCGCTCTCCTGGGCGCACCCTGATCCCCCTAACGCGGGTTCCCTCACCGGTTGAATTAACCAATCACCGAGTTTCTGGCTGTACTGACCTTTAGGCAGTTGACCCCTTTTACACAACATCCGTTCCATTCCAGCCATCGATAGCCGTCTAAAGCTTGGACACAGATGAGTTGATATTTAGACATTCATGTATTGTTGATCGTGTATTAGTTTAATCGATTTTTGTTTGTTTGTTTTGTGCTGACGAAGGCTTTGGCCGCAACGTTCATTGTTTTTTGTAGTTGTCTTTGGTAAAGCTCTCAACCTACTTCTCGTTTTTCAGTGATTCATTCATTGTTCCAACATATAGAGCTTTTTAATTTGTTTAGTTGATGTAGAGGAATGTTTCTTCTTCTTTTGCTTCATACACTTGTTGTTGTTGTTCTCTTCCATTTATGACGTTAGGCATCCTGTGGGAGGCTTACTGAAGTTCCAGCGCCTGTGGCCAGCGTCTTTCCTCCAATTTCTCCATGATTCATGAATATGGTGAATCATGGTGATTATAACTATAATGAAGATTCTCCACACATGAATAACGTTTATAGAATCATTCACGAAAGAGTGAAACATTATAGATATAACTAAAAGGCAGAATATTTAAACAGAGGCGCAAAGAGATGAGAATGATCAATGCCATGTTGTGATGGACATGTTGTGAAATTGCAATGAATACCATGGTCAGACGACGGAGAAACCAACATGCAAGTCCTACAAGAAACAGATGAAAATCATAAACTGTTTAGGGAGAATAGACTTAAACAGTCCCAATATTTTGGTCACGTTATGAGAGGAAATAAACTAGAGAACTTGGTGGTAACTGACAAGATTGAGGGAGAAAAAATAAGGAGAAGGCAGAGAAGTAAATATCTGGATGGCTTGGCCATGTGACATGGTTGAGACAAGAACACAGATGTAACATAATACGCTGTTACGGAGAGGTGACCTATATAGAGTGTATTGTCCTGGCGATGGGTTGAAGAACGTGAGATTGAATTCACATTAGGACAGAAAACACCCATGGGAAAATCCTTCCTGTTGCACGAGAATGCACTAAACATAAATATTATTTTTATGTAGAGACATTGTGTGTTTCCTCTAAGGATGACAAGGTAGTACGACAGGGGATGAGAACAGTTGACAAGAGAACAGTAAGTCGAAGTTTGAAAACTGAAATGGATGGGCGTAGAACACTAGAAAAAGGATACCATCTGAAATATAAAGTCGCTGAACATCAGAGCGGATCAAAGAATATTTCGTCAAGCGGAAGAATAGATTAAAATGGGTATAATTGAGCAGATTGTCCGTACGGAAGTTTTTCTTTACTAGATTGCCTCGCCGTGTATGTTATTAACGAAAGGAGTAGTGTGTTTGTGCTGGATGGCTGATGGCATATTAATTCGTTGAGGTTTATTTCTTCGGGATCTATTCACATATCAATGTATGCAACATGTAGGTGTTGTTGAAATCATATTTAAATAAACGTTCGGATTGAAATTCAAATCGGTGGAAAAATATTGTGTGATTTCTTTTAATACGTGAAAGTTGAGGTCACCGGCAGTCCAGATATCATTAATCGATATGGAAAGTCAATTTAACGGAAGCAAACGAATTACAAACTGCATAGTCTATGCCACACTATACGATCATTTGCCTGTATGGTCAATTTGTGATAGGACGGTTGGTCCATTACAATCTGTTCCTACAATTGTTTCCAATGGCATATTGATCCGGTCTCCACTTTGCTAAGATATGCCTTGGTCCGGCCTGTTACACAGAGCTGATCCATGATTCTGGTGATCGTTAGAAATGGCGAAACATGACCGCCCACGCTTCGTGGCATGGCACATAATGATTTGGTGACGGATAGCAAAATACATTCTGGACTCTTACTGCTCCAGATGGGTTTATAACAGTTGCCTAGCTGGGAAATAACCACCATAACAATTACAACTATGTTACCCACAGCGAAAATAAATACACAGTCAAAGTGGTCACTGGGGACGCCATATTTTTACTACCTGCTCCGACCATATATAAACATAATAGAACACACTACATGGTGTTTAGGAATCAAGGAGAGGTTTCATTTACACACAGTGTTAGTTAGTTAGGTAGTTAGTCGTGGTTCCAACTTCACGGCAACGGGTTGTCCCCATATTGCTCCGTTCCTGTGCCAGTGAATATCACACAAAATGCTCCTCACTGCCAAAAGTGAACAATGGAACAGACAGGAGTGTCGACAAGCCAACAGCCCGCACAGGTACACTGTGCATAATGCCGCCGCCAGAATGCCAACACAAAAGTCCTCCATGAAGAATACAGTTCATCGTCGATGGAAATGGCAGTCACCAGAAAGACTTCGTTGACCCGGGTTTTATCCCATATGGCTTCGGTAACTTTTCACAGGACGACCCGCCAAAAGCGCCGCACAAAGCACGAACTCCGTAGCTCCAGCGGCGACTCCCAGGAGTCTGCTGAAAAATGCACTCGTGAGCCGAAAAGGCAAACCAGTCACTCCAGCAACAGCCGGTCGCCATCGTTCCGAACATGCAGTTCACGCTACACACAACCGCGGACAGATGTAAAAGCATTCCACGTGAAACTCACAGCTCACAGTGTCGCGCCACGCACTCACTCAGTAGCAGGGCGACGGTACCATATCCTCCTTAGTCGCCTCTTACGACATGCAGGGTAGGCAACAGTGCTACTATTCTTTGCTCCCCCGTATGGGCCCCGGCAACACACGGGCGTACACACAGTGTGTTACTAGGGACTAACAGGGTCAAAGGAAGCGAGATTCCACAATCTCATGGAGATTCATGTATATGTGAAGCTTAAAATTGGTTGTTTCCACATTAAGAGTGATGTGATGTATGTTTGTAGATTAATGCCGTGAGCTGTGAATTTCGCGTAGAATGCTTTTGCATCTGTCCGCGGTTGTTTTTGCGTGAACTGCATGTTCGGAACGATGACGGCCAGCTGTTGCTAGATTGACTGGTTTGTCTTTTCGGTTCACGAGTGCATTTTTTCAGGAGACTCCTGGGAGTCGTCGCTGTAGCTACGGAGTTCGTGCTTTGTGCGGCGCTTTCGGTGGGTCGCCCTGCAGAAAGAGACCGAGCCATATGGGATAAAACCCCGGTCAATAAAGTCTTTCTGGTGACTGCCGTTTTCATCGATGATGAACTGTATTTTTCGTGGAGGACTTTTGTGTTGGCATTCTGGCGGCGGCATTATGCGCAGTGTACCTGTGCGGGCTGTTGGTTTGCCGACACTCCTGTCTATTCCATTGTTCACATGGGGTAGTGAGGAGCATTTTGTGATATTCACTGGCACAGGAACAGAGCAATATGGGGACGACCCGTTGCCGTGAAGTTGGAACCGCGACTAACTAACTAACTAACTAACTAACTAGATTAATGTTATTTATTTCTACATCGAGAATAATGTATGCTTGACACTTGATAGTAGTTGTTTCTACATTGAGATTCATAAATGTGTGACACTTAAAGTTGGTTGTTTCCACATTAAGAGTAGTGTGTGTTTGAAGATTAATATTATTTGTTTCTACACCAAGCTTCATATATGTGTGAAGCTTACAGTTGGTTGTTCCCACATTAAGAGTGGTGTATATTTGTAGATAAATGTTATTTGTTTCACATTGAGATTCATATATGCTTGACGCTTAAACGTAGTCGTTTCTACGATTACATTGAGATTAATGTATGGTATGACTTCCGGTACAATGGCGACAAAATGAAGCGTTACTTTTCGGAAGGACGCTATTTAGTGTTTTTCATTGGATTTCGTGTGATTTCCTATGGATTCCCCGTGAATAGTGTTTCCCTGCGGATTATGTGATGTTATATTGTGTTCCTTTTATTGGAAGTTTTCAAAAGAAGCCACGGAAGGCAGGTAGTGGATGTAATTTTGAGGGCAGCCGACAGATATTTGTGGGTCATGGCCTCGAGTTACACCCCCTTTGCAGGAAAAAATCCACACATTACAAAGGATTCGACATTTCATTTGACATTAACGAATATTTTAAGATCAAAGTTAGTTTTGCCTACGCATTTGTTTTGAAAAAGAAATTGCTGTACTGCAATGTTATAAACAAAACATTTAAAGATTATAATAAGGTGCGAAACGAAACATATAGTTTATGAAAGTAACTAGCCATGATTACCGAATTACTCTTCCCTGCCACACATAATAGCTCTTCATTCTTTAAAAGTTAACAGCCTTTTAGGAACACCTCAGCACATATCAAGGGTTTCAGGAAAGGATGTACACAGTGCCCTGGTGTGTTTTCGTTAAAGTCTGAGCTTTAAATTATGTCTATCAAATATTTACCAACTACTGGATTTGATGTAAGTAATATCAGTAACTTAAAACCTACGTTGTGCTGATGACCATGTCTCATATCAAAATATGAGGGGGGAACCATGAAAGATAAATGATGTAGTGATTGTAGAATGTATACATATTGTTCTCAGTTATATATATATATATATATATATATATATATATATATATATATATATATATATATATATATATATATATATATATATATATATATATATAATGCCTCTTAGCAGGAGAGAAAAGTAGAGGCAGACCGAGACACATGATATTTCATTGTCTATGACAATTACATCGTAGATTTGATTCCGACCACCAAGGACCGATATCTGTGGAGACATAAACGCATTCGTGATTTGGCAGGGCACATGGTGATGACGAATTCTTGTGTTCAGTTTGTTTTAGGAGTGTCTTTGCTTCGTTAAATAAACACTCTGCTACAGATGGAAGGCTGTTTGAGGTTTCCTATCAGGCACTTCAAGATTTTCCCTATTTTCATTTGCACGAAACAAATTCTAGGCTAGTGTCCAATCTAGGACTCGTTTTGGTTTTCTGGGTAGCATTCTAATGAATATCATGTAATGCGACGTTTTATGGGTAGCTTTCCAATGAATGTAACGTAATGTGAAGTTTTCTGGGTAGGATTCTAATGAATATAATGTAATGTGAAGTTTTCTGGGTATCATTCATCATAAGAATAACATGAATTGTGAAGTTTTCTGGATAGCATTGCAATAACTATAATGTTTTGTGAAGTCCGCCCATGTGTTACCGGGGCCCGTAACAGAAATAAAATAAAGCAGCTATGTGACATACTGTGCATGTCGTCAGATGCAACTTAGGAGGGTTGGCATGCCAGTGGTTGCTTCATCCTGTAGAAACCGTTAGCTGTAAAATCCATTCAATTATAAACACGTCATATGCTTCCGTGTGGGATGAAAGGCAGAAGAAGAGGAGGAAGACGAGAGAAGAAGAAGAAGAAGAAGAAGAAGAAGAAGAAGAAGGAGGAGGAGGAGGAGGAGGAGAAGGAGGAGGAGAAGAAGAAGAGGAAGCAGCAGCAGCAGCATCAATCAACAGTTAATACTCACTTGAAAGAAAATGACAACCTTGCACATGGCATCTCCCAGGAACCAGGTCTCCGTGACAGACTGTAGGACGGTCGGAGGTGAGCACAACACGAGGACCACAGCGTCGGCCACTGCCAGGTTCATAATGAACAGGTTGGTGACCGTCTGCATGTGCTTGGAGCGTACCACCACGAAACACACCAGGAAATTCCCCACCACTCCAATGGTAAACAGAACCATGTGGAGACAAATGAAGACCCACTCCATGGGAGTTGGGAAAATGAAGTCCTCCACACATTCCAAAGCGAGGTCCAGTCTGCCACAAGCGTTCACTGGGCAGATGATTAGGCAGGCATTGAAGTCATGTTGTTCCGGTGTGATGGCGGTGGAGAGCAACGTCTCGTTGATTGTTCCAAAGTCGCTCAAATTAAGGGTCATCATAAGATTGAGCAGTGACTCCGTGTTGCTGATGCTCATTGGGTGAGGGCTGTTAAAAGTGATATCCGTGAATCGAGAGTTGTTCTTGGTGAGTATTGACCTAGCTAGGGCTCACATCCAAAAACCTAAATTAAAAAAAACTATAGTGGATGAGAAAAATGCCCATCAAAGGAAGAACAATAAAGTGAACTATACACTTGCAATCTATCTTTGAATGTGCTATTTATTAACAGAACGAAAGTCATTACACTCTGGCAACCTTGTAACCGCTCTGAAAATCAGGTATATAGACAGAAAGAGACGTCATTAATTCATGGGTATTAATTCATTAATTAATTCATTCATTCATTCATTCATTCATTCATCATGTGTCATGCCGATAATCATGGGCGGCTTTGTTTCTACATCATACTCGATCACCAGAGTCGTGGATCAGCTCAGTGTTCTTGTCTCGACGATACCCCGTTGCCAAGACCTCCAGGTAATTACTCCTCTGCCTTCCCCTAGTTCTCTTTCCCTCGATCTTTGCCATTTGTCTCCAAGTTCGTCAATTTAATTAACCAGAGACCGCTTGTTTTTTTAAGGCGAGATGTTCGCCTTCTTCCCACCTGGTGTATCCCGTCAGGCTTGGTTTCTGCCAGTAGAACGGCAAGACTTGAGTGAGAGTATCTCACAACGCACGAGTTTCATAGTTCCAACAGTGATCCCCAGGTGTGTCAGGGAAACTTGAACCGGTCTGAACGACGGAAACCAGAACAAACTCCATGCCCTAAGAGCGCATGACAAGTGACATAACCATTTCACCAGCCCTAGATTCGGAGAGGTAGCTACATCATTTGATTGGTTACTGCCACTCCACAAACGACTACTTTTTAATAAGGCCAATCTAATTCACAAAATCATATTTCAAAATGCTCTAAGCTACCTTTGGGCATTGTTTAAATATAACGCAAGACATAGCGAGCGACTAAATATATTTCATGTCCCTAAACCTAGGTTAGACTTATATAAAACAAGCTTAGCATACTCTGCAACTCACTTGTGGAACAATCTTCCACAAGAAATCAAAGACACCACAAATCATTATACATACATTCGCAACCTGTTTGAACACTACCTCAGTACTGACTACATACCCCCATAAACAAAAACAAAAAAAAAAGACAATAATAATGGTAAATTATCTCAAACGAAACTAGCCAAAAAACATTCCCATATGTATGGCACGTTAAACCTTCCTTAGGTATTTATAATGCCCATATTAAACATTGCCTCAGTGAGTCATTTGTTATTGATTATTTTTCATGCGTTATAATGCTATTGTTCTTTTGTTGTAAAATATTTACTTCATAAGTGATGTTGAATGAAAGAGTGTATGAGAGGAAACTGTGAAGAAGGCCAGAATGTCAGACGGGCCTGAGTGACCAATTCTTAACCCTTTGTAAATAAAGATTTTCGTTCGTTCGTAAAGATTAGGAAAAACACACACACAGATGTGGGGGAGCGTTCGACACAAGTCTATATCAACGAACAATAAAAACAATATTACAAATAAGGTAAATAATACTTAACTTGGGATTAAACAGGTAATCTGATCAGCACAAAGACCAGGACCGGACAAAGGTAATTAGAAACGAGAACAGGGTGTGAGAAACGTAAACGAAAACAGACAGCTAAAGAGGAGAATAAGTGCAAGTGTATCGAGCCCTAAAAGACGCAGCGAGAGTGTAGATGTTAGTTACATTGCGCCGATAAGAAGCACTCACAAAGATTAGGAGATAAGAGTTGGATAATAGATTGGGAAAAGGCTGAGGGAAAAATATCTACACAGTTTATACTTTTAGAATTATTGGAGCACAATTGTAAACCCTGTGTAGGAATTTCGCAACATATTGATGTTAAATGTGTCCATTAGGCTTGCCGGCTCCGTGGCGAAGAGGTTTACGGACGCATTTCGTAATCCCGTGTACCCGCGTTCGAAACACAGCTACGGACCGCCTTGTGTTGGTTTTTTCGAAATGGTATGGGTGCCGGTTGCTCAGAAAGCAATGGCAAACTACTGAACGTAAACTTACCGAGAGATCACAACAGTAAAAATGCTGGTGTTGACTGCGACGTCCTGTAATGAATATGCAAGTAAATTAAATATACTTGCAATTGTACTTTCAATAAAACAGTTAACAACGGCAGGAGGTTTTGGCTAGTGCTCCGTGTACTGGTGCTGGCCCGTTGATATCAGAATGTGGTATCAATGTGACAATATGACTGGTTTCCGTTAGTTAGCTTTGAACTCAAGCCAAGTTCACATGTGTGCTTCTAAAAGTTTTAGTATTCGCTACTCCTCGTATCTCAAACATCAGAAAGAAGCAGTCATCTTTTTTTTTTTTGGGGGGGGGGGGGGGGGCACATTATAACAAAACAAAAACTGGAACATGTGACAACCGGAAAGATTTGTGGAAAGAGAGATAGGGGAAGACAACGTGAGTAAATACTTGATAGTCTTGTGTCATGGCACGGAAGGGCGTCAACACACGAATTGGTCCATGACGTCTGAGATCGCAATTTGTAGAGAAGCATGATCGCCCACGCGAGCCAGTATGGTGATGACTATTGGAAAGTGCACTGGACTGTGTGGGGTAGCTTTCCCTGTTATCAGTGTCCGGCGCTATTAGGCGAACCCACTCCAATAACTTAAGTACTTGTAATTAACGTCCCCATGTCTGGAACGAGAAGTCAACATACGTTATATATGATTGCCTGCGCTGCTCGGCATGATACACGATGATGCTGATATTGCTGCCATATTGAAGCCAAGTTTATCTTGGAAAGCTGCAGCGGGCTATGTTCGCCATATATTAACAGTTAAGTGTAAAATCTGGCAGCCACTAAGGTCCTTCTCCGTTACTTTGAATAATCAACCTGCCGTCGCATGCGCCGGTTTGCATTTCAGAATGAATCTATAATTGGCTTGCAGACTTCACCGACACCTAAAAGAAGCACTTCTGTCTATAAACGTAACTCGTCTTTATGTAGGAACAGATGCTCCAGCTTTGGGTGCAAAACGTTCTTCTGATGCAATCCAAACGACGTGAGTAATGTTTTTTTTTTTGTCGGACATTTTCTACTTTTTGTTTATATTTTGGTTGTACACCACAAGCTTGCACATATGGCAACTGAAGTTGTATCAATTTAAGCTGGACTAACTTGTAACTTGTATTGTTTTCTACTTTGTGAAAATTTGTTGGTTTTTTGTTTGTTTGTTTGTTTGTTTGTTTGTTTTGCGCTCGCTTGCTTTGAATTCAAGCGTAGTCCATACAAACTATTTGTAGTAGTGCTGTACTGAATTTAGAGGGTGGACTAGCTTTCCCTATTAACAGTGTCCCTCTCCATCAGGCGAACACACTCCGACTTCAGAGGTACTTGTAAATTACGTCCCAAGTCAAGGATGGCAGGTTAACAATTTAGTCCAACTGTCCGGTGTATGGGGTTGAACCCCTTACCTCGGCATCAGCACACCGGATATTTAAGAACACGCGTTCTAAATCCATTCGACCATGCTGACCTACTTCTTGTTTGCGAATCTTCTAGATGAACAGTGATTAGTGCGGCTCATCATCATCGCACTCCGGATACGTCCAGGGGTTCTCTGCTATCCTCCTTAACATCACCGCTAGCGTATATCGACTGATAGTGTCATTTCTGTGTTAGTTTATTAAATGTCTTGTGCCCTTGACACAATATTCATGGCTGGACGCTTCCCGCTTCATCCACATCTCCCTAACTGTGGATAAGGAAGCAGATTCTCAAACGCCCTTAGTCATCTGTTCGTCCATACTCTTGTATAATGTTGATGGTGTCTGGTCCATCCATTGCGCTTCCCACCTCGATCATCGACGTGTTTGCTAATCGATCGGCTCGCTCTTTGCTTTACTCACAAGAGTGCCCGGCACATAGATGAAAGTTAGCTTGACTAATTGTGATGAGCCTTGTGTGTCCAGCCACTCATGTCGAATAAGGCCAGTATGGACCTTGTTGAGTATGTTTGATGAATTGCTCAATATGCATGCGTGTGAATACTTTTGTATCACTCGTGTATCCGATGATGATAAACTTGATTTCTTAGTCTATTTCTTTCAATTCTGTATGTGTGTGTGTGTCATTCTTATTGCCCCGAATGGACATGTCTTAGTCAGTTGTAGAGATTATCAGACCCAGAAACAACCTCACATGTAGCAGTAGTTCAGAGCACGTCGCAGTCATCACTTTCATTGCTGACACACCTTTTATGGTCTTGGTTATGATGTGGGCTATGTATATCTGAAGACCAGACTTCGGTAGATTCTTACACCCAAATATTTCATGGAGGTAGATCTTTCAATTTCCCGACCGGACAGAAGATTGTGATATTTAACAACTTTTAAGTCCGATGTACTGGCGTTATAGACAGACAGACAGACAGACAGACAGACAGACAGACATACAGAGATAGATAGATAGATAGATAGATAGATAGATAGATAGATAGATAGATAGATAGATAGATAGATAGATAGATAGATAGATAGATAGATAGATAGAAGGTAATAAAGAGAGAAAGAAAGAAAGAAAGCATGAAAGAAAGAAAGAAAGAAAGAAAGAACGAAAGAAAGAAAGAAAGAAATAATTATATGTGACGTGTTACATAACTAGATAACATCCGTTCCTTCTCTTTCCTGCCAAGGAATGATATATTTAACAATTATAATTAATCTGTATCTAAAAGAATCCAACGTGTTCCTAGACAGTTGCATGTCCAGATATCTGTTCGTCCTCGATAACATGTGTCTTCCATTGCTAACCTCGGGGTTCAGTGAGAAATCGGGACATCTTTAGTTAGTTAGTTAGTTAGTTAGTTAGTTAGGTAGTGTCGTAGTAATCCTTTATTACTTTAGTGTCGTCCTTGGAGTGAGGGGAATCAACACCCACATTTTTTATTAACCCAATATTATTGTTCTAGAGAAACCACCAGAATCCGTCCACAAAACTCCTTCAGTCTGTAGACACCTCTTTCTTACTCTCACTCACCCCTGGATCATGCCCCATCTCATTCTCCCCAACACAACATACTCAACAACTCTAGCTTTAACAAATAAATACAACAAATAATTTATTAAAGCAAAAAGTATGTGTGTGAGAAGTGTGTGTGTGTAATGTGTAGAATGTGTGTCGAATATGCTAATGTGTATGTAGAATCAGACCAGTGAATCAGGAGCAAAGTCTGTTACATCACTGTGCTGAGCACACAACAGCACCATGTATTCCGGACAGAAAACCTCACCCAGAAGATGTTTCTCCGGCCACGTGACGACTTTCTCCGATAACTCTCGAACAATCAGGATGCTGGTCATCAATGATAGACACTGTTCGATATTGGTCTTCACTCTAGCAAACACTGTGAATTTACTCTGTTCAATAATGTTCGTTGATCAGAGAATCTTTCAAATAACTTAAATGTCACCTGGGAAAATCTAACTGTTCATAAGTCACTGGTTATACGATTTTCCCCATATTAAAAACAACCTATTAATGTTCCAGGTAGTTATGTATATTGGTATATGTGTTATTTATAGTGTTCTGAATCTTCGGTGATGTAGCATATCACTCAAGAAAAAAATCACACATATGTTCATCAAGTCCTGCTCAGCAGAAGCCAGGTTTCTGCAGACCAACTAGGTTATGTGCCCAGTGTACAAGCCTCTCAGTAACCTCTGTCTTCAATCCGTGAGCCATCACTTTCTATAACTTTGATACTAACTTCTTGGTAGTATATCGTAGCACCATCAAGTGGAACCTGTTGAATAGAGAATCCCCTAGGTGAGAGCAACTCAATTCTGACCCTAATTAGGTGAGTGTAGGCCGATAGCAGCACTCAGATCTATAACAGAGAACCGAACTCTGCTATACGGCCAAATAGCTCATCACATTGGTCTGAGACATGGTGAGACAAGGAAAGATTAAAGGAAACGGGTAGAAACCCAGCAGATGCACTACTGGGAGATCCTACCATTTCACATTCACTTCATCCCTCCCAACCATCCTCAATCTCTCTAATTATTATCCCACTACCTTGTCCTTAACTCCCTGAGTTAAATGATATATCACACAAGCTAGTTAAAGCCACACAATAGGCTACTAGTGCCGACGCTCCTATAATACTTTCTATCACCGCACTTATAGAACATTCTATCACCGCACCTATAATACATTCTATCACCGCACAGTACTGTACTCTATTCCTAATCATACTCTAAGTTAGATATGATTAATAGAATACCATATGGCTATTCCGGTTGAAGATTGAGACTATGCAATCACAGACTGGATCTATGTCCGCCGATAAATATCAACACTTTGACACTATAGTCTCTTTCTATAACACAACTCGGAATACTGCGCCGATCCTTAGCACTTCATACTTTTGGTCGACTAACTCGAACTTGTTTACCGCAACTGGTTTTAATTCGGGGCTTGAGTGACGTCACCAAAAAGTCTAGACGCTGATCAGTCCAGAGTCTGGCTTTCTCCCCCTGTTTTAGACTGACTGGAATCAACCCGCCGTCTAGTTTGCTTTCATCGGGGAATCCTTTGTCTCGTACAACAAAAGTCCTGTCTGTCTGTGAACCAGGGAATTTCCCCCCCCCCCACAGAATCATCCAGACTCTATCCAGACATATCGTCTACGACTTCAAAGGCTGACTACCGCCTTGCAGACGGATGGCGCTATTGTCCCGTCTCGAGCAAACAACTTGTTAGCAAAATGCCGACAGTGTGTAGACATTTGACGCGACGCATTTTGTTCCACAGTCCCCTACTAATCAAAGGATTGCCTGTTTTTGTAGACGAATGTCGGGTGTGTTTTTTTGGTCATCGATCGAAACTATCAAGTTTTTCCGTGACATAGGCCCCCTCCTAAGAGAAGTAGTCCGCAACAACTCTTTTTTCTTGGAGATTCGATCCAGATGATCTATTCCTCTTCTTCTAGACAGGAAATCAGCTCCAACATCTTCCTTCCCAGATATATACTCCACTGTAACTGCCATTGCCATGAGGTGAGCTGCTTTGTCTCCGGGTCTCTCCTCGTATTTCCGCAAGAGATTGATATGGAAAATCTTCGACTTTCCCCGGATCCGGATCTGATAGTTGGTCCTGGATATCACCCTTTCCACGGGAAATGGTCCTTGCCAACCTATCTCCAGTTTGTTGTTTCGCGTTGGGAGTAGCAATAAGACTTTGTCTCCCACCTCTAGACATCTGTCTTTAGACCTACGGTTGTAGTAAGCCGCATGTCTTTTTCTGGCCTTTTTCAAGTTT
Organism: Cepaea nemoralis; assembly: GCA_014155875.1. NCBI lineage: Eukaryota > Metazoa > Mollusca > Gastropoda > Stylommatophora > Helicidae > Cepaea > Cepaea nemoralis. The sequence continues at coordinate 330,754 of JACEFZ010028301.1, forward strand.
TGATTCGCCAGAGTTCATCCCTTGTGAAGTTTTTCTTTCAGTTCCTCCACATATTTGTAAGAAGAGATCACTTCTTCTGACGTCCCCTCTTCAGTCCAACTCCTCAACATGGCTTCCAACGGTCCCTTGATTGGACGACCAAATAGCAACGTAGCGGGTGGTAGTCCTGTTGAGCCATGAGGTACTTCCCGATAAGCAAAATGTGCTGCTGGGATATATTCATCCCACCTATCAGATTTTTCCTGTGCCAGTTTCCGGAGCATTGTCATCAACGTGCCGTTGAAACGCTCTACTTGTCCATTGGCTTGAGGGTGGTAAGGGCTGGTATGGATATGGTTAGAGTGGAACACCCTAAATACCTCCTCCATTAATTTTCCACAAAACTGGGACCCATTGTCCGTCAGAATTTGATCAGGGAAGCCTAATCTTGTAAAGGCCTCCATCAGTGCGTCCGCCACTCGTTTCGAGTCAATCGTGGTCAACGGTATGGCTTCACCCCACATTGTACAGCAATCCACCATGGTGAGTATGTACATGTTCCTCTTCCTAGTCCTAGGAAGTGGACCCACAATATCGATGGCTACCCTTTCGAAAGGAGAGTTCATGATGGGCATTTCACCCAAGACCACCGACGCTGTCCAGTGTTTCAGTGCCACCCTCTGGCACTCAGGGCATGACTTCACATACCGACACGGGAACGGTGGGCCTTCTGGACCACCAACTGACCATGTAGGTTGTCTCCCCTTCCAGCTCTCATGTAGAGTATCCTATTATTCATATAGTAATGCCCCCGATTGGGTGGATCAGCACTTTTCTGCTGCTTCTTGTAGCAAGGACGTAGAGTAGCATCCGCACCCTGGGCAGTTCGCAACTCCCCTGGCAGTGGGTTAGTCACATTTGCTTCTTCCCTCATCCGTTCTCGTCTTAGAGCGAGTCTGTATTGCTCCCATATGGATTGGCTCTCTGGGCATTCCCAGAAAGACATACCGGCAACCGAGGATTACAGGAAAAATGGGATAGGTCCATACCGTGGCCTTGATGGTGCCGGTGACATATCTTGACCGAATCTCCACTCTGGCAATGGGCAACTTCATGGCTACAGCACTCTTCTATGCAGGCTGTATCTCCATGGTCTCACCTTTGAATTGTTCTGGATGTACCAGATCCGCAGAAATCACGGCCTCCTCGTCCAGTCCTGTGTCGTACAAACACTCCACTTGACGACCGTTAACCTCTACCAATTCCACTACAGGTGGTTTATCCTGGTCTGGAGTCTCTTCCTCGGCCTCGACCTGTTCGGTGGGCTCCACCTTAGGTTTCCCGGGGCACACGACGAATTGAGAGTCTCCTGACTTTCCCCTGCAGTCAATAGCATTGTGCGGATTCGACCTGCAGTGTGTGCACCATTTCCCTGTCCTAGATTTTCTAGTGCCGGACTTTAGTGAGCTCTCCTGGTGGCGAGCTTCCTTGTCGACTTTGGCATTTTCAGTGATCCACCTGCGTTGAAGTCACTTGACATGCCGCGAGGTGAGGGCTCTTAGTCTTCAATTTGCATTCCCTCGTATTGTGAGAGGGCGACGTACAAATCGAACACCACTTCTCCGACCACGGTCGTTTTTGTGTAGAGCTCGAAGTGCTCTTGCTTCCCTCCTTCGACTTCTCCAAACTTTCCTCTGAAGTATTAACATATGGTTCCACCTTATTAGTTCCCGTGCTTTTGGCTTTCTTCAGGTTATGTTTTTCCTGACTTTTGGTGTTCGTAGACAGGTGTTCTGCTGCCTCCCCATGTACCTCGACGAACCGTTCTGCCAATTTCGTCACCATGTCGATTCGTTCCGCCCCTTGTACACCCAAGAATGTCCTTAGAGGTTGCGACATTTGCTTTCGCATCTGGTCGACTACCATGAGCTCTTCCAGACTCTCATAGTCATGCGCGAACTCAGCCAAATTCAACCACTTATCGAGATATGCTTTAAGACGCAGACTATAGGCGGCGAACAACTCCCCCGGTTCTCGTTTCGTTCCTCGAAATTTTTTCCGGTAGGTATGTGACGTAACCTCGAATCGTTTCAGCAGAGCCGTTTTCAACTCGTCATAATTGTTCTCGTGTCCTGGCGGCAGGCGAGAATAAATCTCATAACCGGTCCCAAGTAATCCCTGGGATAGCTTAAGATTTCATTTGTCACGCTCCAAACCCATCGCTACCGACATAGCCTTGAAGCGTTGAAGGTACTGGTCAATCTTCTCCTTGTCCTCCTCGTAGATCGCTAGAGGGAACTTCATAGCATGATAACTATGTCCACCTACTGGTGTTGAGCCAGGGAGAGAGGAACCTCCCACGGCTCCCTCAGTTTCCCCACTAGATTGCCTCTTAAGCTCGAGTTCCCGAATCCGGTACTCGTGCTCCCTTTTCTGAGCCTCTTGTTCAGCTTCCCGTTGCTTAGCAGCTTGCTCAACCTCAAGTTTCTTAGCTGCCTGCTCAGCTTCAATTTCCAGCCTTCTCATGGCTTGCTCTGCTTCCAATTTCTTAGCAGCTTGTTCTGCTTCCAATTTCTTAGCGGCTTGTTCTGCTTACAATTTCTTAGCAGCTTGTTCTGCTTCCAATTTCTTAGCAGCTTGTTCTAACTCCATCTTTCTCAATTTCATCTCGGCCTTCCGATGTTCCCTTTCTGCTTGGCGAAAATCCCTCTCCACCTCCTGTATGTAATCTGTTAGTGCAGACCCCGACAATCCCATTGCTTCCCCCGTTGCCTTTAGTTCTGCCAGGTTTAGCTTAGGAGTGGCCATTTTTCCGAGAGGTAAGTCAGCAGATAGAGTGTAGATTAACCCCAAGATAAATATATAGATAATGAACAAATACAATTAATCTATATATTTAATAACACACAGCACAACACAACACAATCACTCAGTGACACGAGACTTATGCAGACGTGTGAAGTGTGAACAGGTAAGATATGTGTCTTAACCCCTATCCACATTCACTCTAGCTGGAGTCTCTCTCTTATGATATCTCCGTCCTCTAACTAAAGATCCCGTGTCAAAAGACCCCGTTGTCAGGAGATCCCGCTGTCAACAGATCCCGTTTACAAAAGATCCCGCTGTCAAAAGACCCCGTTTACGAGCCCCCAATAAATTTAGTAGAATCCTTAATTACTTTAGTGTCGTCCCTGGAGTGAGGGGAATCAACACCCACAATGTCTTTCCCGGTCCTATTGTTTGCTCACTGGTGATTCTCACAGTGTAGGCGTTGAACAGCACCGGGGATAATGGTGATCCCTGTGGTAGGCCAGGATATATTGTTGGTTCTGAAGTCCAACTGCCACATCTAAAGACTACTTTCCGTTGGAAGAGGGCTGCAGCGATCCAACTAAAGAGGAATGGACTTATCTTGAGTTCAAGAAGCTGAAGCATTAACAAATCCTAATGGTACCCTTTTGTACGCGTCCTCAAGATCAATCGCTGCAGCAAACGTGTCAATGCCTGAGTGGAAACCTTCATTGACATCATGGGCAAAAACTACTGCATTGGTCCAGGTTTCTCTTTTTGGACGGATACCCTCCCAGGATAGGTGGGAAAACGCCTTGCCTCTGTAGCTGACGTCTCATGCATATTGCCTATTGTAATCTGCATGGTTATTACTCAATATGTCTGAATTTTTAGTGTGGTCTTTGCCAGGTTTCGGCAAGGGAATCAGATTGTAACCCCCCCCCCCCCTCTCTTTGATGCTAGCGCTCCATATACAAGTTTTGTACTGTTGTTGTACATGTCTGCTAGTTTCTCTAGCTCGTTGTCGGTACACATAATGATGTCGTCATATCTTATGCCATCTGGCCCTGGAGCGCTTTTTGGTTTACGTTCAGTAGTTTGTCATTGCTTTCTGAACGACAGGCAGTGGATAATAACGCATGTTTTTAAACATTTGTTGTGCTAATGCAGAGGTAGCGCATTCGACCCCTACACCGATGAGTTGCTGACTAAAATGTGGACTTCTAGTCCTTGACTTGTGAACGTAAATCACATGTACCTCTGAAGTCGAAGTGGGTTTGCATTATAGTGAGGGACATTGGTAATAGGGAAATGTAAGCCACACAAAATCAGTCCAGTGCACCAGAATTAGTAGTATGTATATGGTTTACGCCTGAGTTCAAAGCGAGCGAGAGTCAACACTCTTGAAATAGACATTGTTGGTTTTTCTGTTATTGCTTCCCTCCTCTTTCTTAATCCCCCTCAATAACTCTCTCTCTCTCTCTCTCTCTCTCTCTCTCTCTCTCTCTCTCTCTCTCTCTCTCTCTCTCTCTCTCTCTCTCTCTCTCTCTCTCTCTCACACACACACTTTTCCTGCCTGTTTCTCTCTCTTTTCCTCTTTTCGCCTTTCTCAGCCTTTCTCAGATACACTTCTTTCTCACTCGCTGTTCTGCCTTATCTCTTCCTAATGCTCTAACCCTTCCCTTTCCCCTCTTTTCCTCTGCCTCTCTCGGTATTTTCCTTTATCTCTTCATCTCTGTCACGAGGTGACTGGAGGTTGTCGACCTGAAAAGATCAAAGACAAGAGATCGTCAATCTAAACACGCTACAACTCTTTGAATACGGAGAACCGGATCACGATCAAATACGAGCCGAACTCTTTGAATACGGGAACGTAGGTCCCGTGATCCAGGAAAACTAGTCGAGATCAAAGGATAATCATCGATGTCCAGAAAGATCATTTATTTCAAAGGAGACATGTCGGGATGTTTTTGTGCGAGGATCAAAAGACGAGAAAGGAGCAGGGGTGACTTGGTGGGGAGGAAAAACCCATGACGTCCTACAGGCGAAATTCGATGCTGTATGAGAATCAAGTTTTAAATTCAGTATACAGGTTGGCTTGACACCGGCTGGAGTGTGGATTTATTTCAGTGCCGAATAAGAAATACAAATCACGATGTCTAGTGTCGTTTAATGACGACAGGCATTTGTCCTTGATGTGACTTGGTGGTTTAATTCTAGGACTGGAATAGGTTAAATAAGGTAGTAGTGATGTAGATTAGAACTCGAGCATAGTGAACTTGCGTGTGTAACCGTAGTATAGAGTGTCGGCAGCATTAGGCTGAAGCTTGACTTAGGCTGTGTCGAGTGAGGTGTCATTGCACTCGGTAGGATAAGTACAACGACATGAGAATATATTCAGCAGGATTGAGATTGAGTGGGGAGATAAAGGATAAGTCAATGCTAGGATATTATGGTAGGGGAGTCTACTGGGATTTCTGTGCTTTACCTGTAGCTTTTCTTTCTGTTACCTTGTCTAGGGTAATGTGCTGAACTACTCTGTCTTATGCCAGAGTGTAGCTCTAGGATGATATAGATGTTACAGTCTGAATATGGCCTTAGGCCTACATTCACATATAATGGGCCTGAGTCGGGTTTCTCTCACCGGGTGTTATTTCTTCGACAGGTTCCCTCCACTTGAAAGTGAAAGTAGTTCCCAATCTGAGAAGAAGATAATGGCAATACTCTGGTGCAGTGCTAACTGATATCAAGCTCTGAACCCGGTTTAACAAAAAGGTCAGACATGTGGTGAGCTAAATTGAACAGTCGAAATGAATCACTAGAAGTGAGGTGCTCAATGAAGGTATTCCAAACAACCAGAGAATTATGAACAGTAATATTTACTCTAAGCAATAGAGAAAGGAAAAAGACTATCATTAACATTTTCCCTGATTACATGAACAGTTAGTTGAGTGACAAACCGCAGTGTATAGGCGATATATTGTTGAACCGGTGTTTATATTCTTCAATCCATGGACTATATTACAGACCGTTATATCGTCGGTGTAGAGCTAAATGACACTAAGTAACTCAATCACGCAGTGGTGATCAGACTTTCAAACGTTCACGGATATACTGGAAGTCCACAACCGGTCGGAGTGACACATCATCTGGTGAGCTACTTCCAGTTCTGTGCTATGTGAATGTCGAATGGCTGTATCATGATGACAACTAGTGATGCTGATCCTAGACTAGACTATCCTGTCTCACATTCACGATAGACTACACCACATATATCCACACCCATACATCGCACACACAAATGGACACTTTTCTGCATTAAAGTTTTTATCATTTTGTTCGAAGCCAGTGTTAGTGGGGGTATGTGCTGAAGGAATGTTAAGAGGGGTATTGTCTGGTGGAAAGGGAGAGAGAGAGAGAGAGAGAGAGAGAGAGAGAGAGAGAGAGAGAGAGAGAGAGAGAGAGAGAGAGAGAGAGAGAGAGAGAGAGAGAGAGAGAGAGAGAGAGAGAGGATCAAAAGACTTAAAAAGGGGGGTGTGTAGACAAAGGTACGGCAAAAGACCAAAACTCAAGAAAAGGGAATCTAAACAGGTGTGATTGTTGATTCCACTTTCCCCCAGGGACAACAAGTGACAATCTCCCCTCTTTCCCTTTCTCCACATCTCTCTTAGAGTATCTTGATAGCTTGTTAGCATACACTTTGCTTTGTTTTGAGTAACATTTTAGGTCTGCCTCTGTCTTCGTTTCTCTCTCGTTCTCTTCTACATCTGTCTCTTTCTATCATTCCCTCTCTTTCCTTCTCCTCTTCCAATCCTTTCTGCCTACCTAGCAATCTTTCGTCCTCGCCCACACCTTTATTTCTCTCTATCTATCTCTCCCATTTCCTCTTTCTCCCTGTCGCCTCTTTATCTCTTTATCCTCTTCCCTTCTCTTCTTTTCTTTCAAATCCCTCTCTCTCTCTCTACCTCTTTCTAATCTTCTCCTTGTATCTTTCTTTCTAATTCTGTCTCACCCCACCCCCTCTTCCCCCCCCCCTCCTTGTCTCGTGGAATAGCTTTTTGGCTCGTTAACTTACCATTTGCAATGCTTTGAGTGAGAGTGAAGTATTATGGGTTTGCACCGGATGCATTGATATCGATATACGTTAATAATTAACTTCTTCTTCTTCTTCTTCTTCTTCTTCTTCTTCTTCTTCTTCTTCTTCTTCTTCTTCTTCTTCTTCTTCTTCTTCTTCTTCTTCTTCTTCTTCTTCTTCTTCTTCTTCTTCTTTCGTTCGCTTGAAACATGTCTACAACTGCAATGTCGTCTCTTGTATGAATAATTAACTCAGGCGCGTATAAAAGGAAAGTCAGCGAAAAGGTCATAATAACACACAGACATTCTTAAGAGAACTGGGGACACAAAAAGAAGGATATTCCTGGAACTGACGTCTATGGAATAAGAAGAAGAGAAGGCATCACCAGTAACATCAGAGAAGGAGAAGAAGGAGGAGAAGGAGGAGGAGGAGGAGAAGCAGAAGAAGAAGAAGAAGAAGAAGAAGAAGAAGAAGAAGAAGAAGAAGAAGAAGAAGAAGAAGAAGAAGAAGAAGAAGAAGAAGAAGAAGAAGAAGAAGGAGGAGGAGAAGAAGGAGGATAATAATAATAATAATAATAATAATAATAATAATAATAATAATAATAATAATAATAATAATAATAATAATAATAAGAAGAAGAAGAAGAAGAAATCATAAAGAATACGCATATTTATCATTGGTAGGATCCACTAACAGTGGAAATAATGGCATTGTGATCATTGCCATGGCGGCATTCTCTTCCCATTTATGTTCAACATCTCTGCTGAAAACGTAATTGGAATTGTCAAATATTTTGAGACCTGAGATAATTCTTATCCATTGATAACTGGTGGAAATCCAATCAAAGGACGCAGATTTGCTGATGCTACGGCTCTGCTCTGAAATAATGCTAAAATAATGATTAGAAAAGTTGATCTTTCTGTCAACAGCCACTGTGATAATCAATTTAAACATAAAAGCCGCAAAGAATACGTTGCACTATTTATTGCCTGGCATATTTCGCTGCATCTCGTCAGGTGCATACAACAGCGTTATATGTTATATGACGTGAAGAAATGTTTCTCAATTGAGAGAGCAGCGATGAAGGGCATGTTTACCTGAAGAATCGGCAGTGATTGACCAACTCGATTATGGGTAGAAGACATACATTATAGACATATTGGGATGTCGTTTGTGGAGGCAGGAGATCAAGAAACTGGCAAGGGAACAAGACATTTGTCGGCGAGTGAAACATGTAGAAGACATACATTGTAGACATCTTGAGATGGTGTTTGTGGAGGCAGGGATCAAGAAACTGGCAAGGGAACAAGACATTTGTCGGCGAGTGAAACATGTAGAAGACATACATTGTAGACATCTTGGGATGGTGTTTGTGGAGGCAGGGATCAAGAAACTGGCAAGGGAACAAGACATTTGTCGGCGAGTGAAACATGTAGGTAGAAACATGTTAGCAATGTTTAGCAGTGAACCTACTACGTCAGTGGTTCTCAACCGGTGGGGAATCCCCCGGGGGAATTTTAGGGTTTCCGGGAGAGGGGGGAGGGTAATTAAGATTATTTCAAGATTGCATTAATACAAGTACCAGTTACTTGATATTATTTTCCCTCTAAATTTTACAGTTCTGTACTTCTCGCCCTACTGAAATTCTTTTTATAACGTAAGTAGACCCGCAAATCACGTTTTATGTAGATGTCTAGACTTATTCTAGTATGTGTTTTTAAATTTAGCTTCCATTTTTATGTATACAGTGTAAGGGTGGGGGGGGGGGGGGTACTTATAGGGAGGAAATTCGAAAGGGAGGGGGGAATGACGTTCTGAACATAAGGTAAAGGGGGGGGGCATGGCCAAAAAAGGTTGAGAACCACTGTACTAAGTAATGAGATAAATATGGGTGTGTTCCACTGACAATCAACATTTGAGAGAGGAGATGCACGAGAAGAGCTACCGACTTAACCACCCGAGACCTAGAAGAAAATGTTATCAGAGATCACGCTTACATACAATAGCAGAAGATCAGTTGTCTTGGCAGTCTTATTAGAATGCAACACCATTAACAACACATGGCCATGGGGTCATCGGACAGCCGTGCTAGCCACTGCGGTAAAGCGGATTCGCTCTTAAGATTGACTGCAGAATAAAACAGAGAATGTTTTCAAAAAAATATTTTCCCGTATTGAATTTGAATATCCAAGACAGAAAAAAAAATAGTTTGCACGATTTATCGTTTAACATATTTCGCTGCATCCCGGCAGGCACATACTGCAAAAATCACACAGCAAAAAAGTAAAGTAATTAGATTAATTCTTCAAATTGAAATATTTAAAAATAAAAATTGTTGCGTATCCTTTACTGGAAGTTGCAGTCAACACCAGCAGTTTCAGTTGCTGTTGATTTACTAGGCAAGTGTTACGTTCAGTAGTTTGCCATTGCTTTCTGAACGACCGGCTCCCATACCAGCACTTTATAACACAACGCGACACGGTCTGCTGCACAAATTGGTCGCAGCTGAGCTTCGAACGCCTAGTACCCGGCTCACGAACCGCGTTCGCAAGCCTTTAGCCACGGATAAAAATACAACACACAAATTCATGTAGTAATTTGTATTAACACAAATTCGTGAATATATATATATATATATATATATATATATATATATATATATATATATATATATATATATATATATATATATATATATTGGCACCTTTCCGTCTTAACAGACGATAGTTTGGTACATTGTGCTTTAAAAAGGCTTAATAACTACGATCCATGGCGGTGGCGAGTGTGGCTGGTAAGGCCAATTCTTGCTGCAAATGTTTGCCCACAGTAGGTGCATGTGAAAACATGGTCATTTCCACCATTTTGTGCCATCTTACGTCTCTCACGCTCTGTGTGTGCTTTATTTGCAATCATTTTCTCCTTTGTTATTATTCCATTTCTGATAGTTGCCCTCCATGCAACACGTTCAGCGGCGACGTGCTCCCAATGTGCATTATCAATGCCTGTATCAATCATGTCCCGCTTACACACATCTTTGTATCGTAGTAGAGGCCGACCCTGAGATCTCCTACCCGTCTGTAATTCACCAAGAAAGATATCCTTTGGTATTCTACCATCATCCATCCTCCTAACGTGTCCTATCCATCTAAGTCTACGAAGACTGAGCATGGAATACACCGTCACACAACCTGATCTTTCCAATACTTCAGTATTTGTGATTTTGTCTTGCCACTTAATACCAAGTATTCTTCGTAGACACCGCATATGAAAACTGGTTAAACGTTTCTCTTGGCGTGAGTAAGTTGTCCAGGTGTCACTGCCATAAAGAAGAGTACTAAGGACACAGGCTTGGTAGACGAGGACTTTTGTTTTGGCAGTAAGCTTCCTGTTCTCCCAGACTCTTTTTGCTAACATGTTCATTGTTGTTGCTGCCTTGCCAATCCTGATGTTGATTTCCTGATCGAGAGATAATTTGCTATTTACCTCTGATCCTAGATATGTAAAATGGTCTACTATCTCCAGTTCGGCTTCGTCAATAAAGATTGATGGTACACCATGTGCACCTTGTGACATAATCTGTGTCTTCTTTTTGTTAATTGTTAAACCAAATTCAGAACAAGCATTGGAGAATGCAGATAGTAGATGTTGTAATTCTTCCTCAGAGTGGGTCGTAATCGCAGCATCATCCGCAAAAAGCAACTCTCTGATTAGTACCCTGCTAATTTTGGTCTTGGCCTTCAATCTCTGAGCATTATAGAGGCCACCATCTGAGCGTGAGTGAATGTATATACCATCATCCTGATCACGAAAGGCATATTTCAGTAGAAGTGAAAAGTATATCCCAAAGAGGGTGGGGGCTAGCACACAGCCTTGCTTAACACAAATTCGTGTAGTAATTTGTATTAACCCAATAACCGTATGTTAAAGCTAGTAGAGGCAATTGTCAATTATTACAGAAACCAACTTGGTGCAAAGAAACAGACATAATAGTCAGTTAAAAATTAACGTGGTAGACAATTCAAATCACTATGTGAATACGTGCGTTGTGTATTTCAGTTTGAAGGATTTATCTAATTAGTTTATATGTCTGATTTTGCAGTTTATACCTGACGAGACGCTTTTGTTCTTTCTTCAGTGTGATGACACTGCAGCTGACGTCTGACAGTATGGTTCAATGCTCCCTCCTGTAAATGATGAGACAAAATAGCCCGAGGAGCAAGTGTTCTTCTATGCCCGGCCCTGTTGACATACCGTAGCGTTACCATTCTTTCTTTTCTGAAAGCTAAGAGTATTGATGTGGCCTGTTTGCAGGCATATGCCCGAAATGGGAGATAAAATGCCGGAGAAAGAGAAGAAATGTTTTGAAAAACAGGAATGTAGTTTAAATTTTTATTTTAACGGGGATTTTGTACTCTGAGAGATGTTGTATTTGCAGCCGTTGCCTGTCTATCACCGTGACGAACTTGGCGCCATCCGTCGCGTTTTCTTCTCAACATTCTCCTCAATATTAAAATACTGAACCACGTCAGCGATTTTAGAAAAATGTTTCACAATATGCCGCAAAGGGGAAGACAAATTAAGGGAGATAAAACGGAAAACAACAAGAGCAAATATTTCAAAGAATTATTAAACATAACTCTGTCTGAATAACGCTGGAGGGGAGTTCACCGAGGAGAAACTAAATACAAATGCCAGTTGACGTAGGAAATGTTGAAAATAATCAAGCGTGCACATCTTGAGATCATTATATTTAATAACGCAGCTTGAAAGTCAAGCTTCCTTGGAAGATGTATCAGATTTTTGAGTTATTAAACGCCAGGTCAAGGAAGAGAAAAGGTGTCTGTAACAGAGTTCATTAAGTTGAATAATCAATCAACCAGGTACCCTCTCCACAATAAAGGTTGGCTGTAATGGATCTCCAACATTGTCTGTCTCTTGCCTTGATTGTACATTCCGTCAGACTACCGTTCGTCCATCTCTTGATGGCATCTTTCCATTGGTATCGTCTGCTTCTTGCTCGCTTGCCGTCAACCTTACCCTCCAGTATGGTTTTTATAAGAGTGTTATGTCTTTTAACGTGGCTAACATATTTCACTTGCCTCTGTTATGGTTTCTTTCATCAACTCTATTTTCATTCCCAGCTTTTCTAGATCCTCTGTATTTGATTGTTTTCGCTTCCACGAAACACGACATAATTTTCTCTATACCTACATCCCCAGAGATACTATTCGACATTTTAATTGCTTGTTCATTGTCCAGGCTTCAACGCAAGTTAGTAGTGTTGAAAATACATAACATTTGACAATTCTAATTTTTAAAACATCGTTAATCTCTTTAGATGTTAATACTGATTTCATTTTGTTGAAAACATTTTTAGCCATTTATATTCTCTTTTTGATGTTTGTTTTCTTCTGCCATTATCCATTAATACATATCCAAGACAGCAAAAACTTGTTATTTATTCTAGTTTACTGTGATGTTCATTGATAGCCTCTCCTTTCCACTGCTAATTATCATAGTTTTCGTGTTTTGGATATTAATATTTAAGTCACATTCTGCACTATGCCTGTTTACTTGTTCCAATAAGTTTGTAACTCTTGCTCGCTTTCTGCTGGTAACATTGCAAAATCATCAGCATACTTAAGATTATTTATGATTCTTCCATTGGTGTTTAGACCAAACAGTTCGACTTATTTACAAATTGTGTATAATCTAACCGGTCTCTGTGGCTAAGGGCTTGCGAACGCGGTTTGTGAACCCGTATACCCGGGTTCGAAACACGGCGACGTTGGATTGTTCGAAAAAGGTATAGGGGCCGGTCGTTCAGAAAGCAATGGCAAACTACTGAACGTAACACTTGCCTAGTACATCAACAGCAGCTGAAAATGCTGGTGTTGACTGCAACGTCCCGTAAGGGATACGCAACACAATAATCTAAATATCTCATAATTAATTCTTAATCTTCTTTCTTCTGCCCTTTGTTATGTTATGTTGTTTGTCCATCAAGAATGATGATGACCATTCATTTCATCCAGTGGGGTTGAAGGTGTGGAGCCGTGGGTTCTAAGATGGCTGATAAGGCCTATTTTGGCTCGAAATGTTCTTTGACAATGTGGACAAAGAATGCTTGACGTCTCTGGAGGAGGATTTCCTGCAGTGATTTTTCTGTCCTGCCTTTTCTTCACAGCTCTTGCAGTCCTGGTTGCCTCACATATAACTGCACCTTTGCGCAATGATGCACGCCACGAATTTCGGTCTCTGGCTGCAGCCTCCCAGGTGTCATGATGAATTCCAAAAGCATTCAGTGAAATTTTCAGAGTGTCTTTAAAACGTTTCCTCTGGCCACCTTGGGAGCGTTTACCACAACGCAGTTCGCTGTAAAAAATTCGTTTAGGGAGCCTGTGATCTGGCATGCGAGTCAAGTGACCAGCCCAGCGAATCTGATTCTTCATCAGTAGAGTGTGGATACTGGGTATGGATGCTCTTTCTAGGACTTCAGTGTCTGGAATCTTGTCTTGCCATTTAATCTTCAGTAGCTTCCTTAGGCAGACTGTGTGGAAGTGGTTTAATTTCCTAGCGTGTCGCTGATAAACAGTCCAGGTTTCACAAGCATATAGCAGTGTGGATAATACAACTGCTTTGTAGACTTTTAGCTTTGTTTGCAGGCTTATTCCAGTTCTGTCCCATACATTCTTGTACAGTCTGCCAAAGGCTGCACTGGCCTTGGAGATTCTTGCATTCACTTCGTCATCGATTGTGGCAGCTTGTGACACGGTGCTGCCAAGATAGGTAAATTTGTCCACAACACTTAGTCTATGATCATTCACTTTGATATTCGGCACAGTGTGATTATTCCCTGGAGCTGGCTGGTACATAACTACAGTCTTCTCCAAGTTGATATTGAGCCCAAAGTTGGCACAGGCATGTGAGAAAGCTGAAACATTATGTTGCATGTCCGCCTCTGAGTTGGCGTATAGAGCGCAATCATCAGCAAACAGGAGCTCTCTGACTGTGCCACTGTCAATTTTGGTTTTAGCTTTCAGCCTTCTGAGATTGAATAACTTTCCATCCATACGGTAGTTGATGTCTATTCCAATGTCGTCGTTCTCGAAGGCATTCATCAACATGGCTGAAAACATGAGGCTGAACAGTGTTGGTGCCAGGACACATCCTTGCTTCACTCCATTGGTGACAGGAAAGGGTTCAGACAGCTCACCATTTTCCTGTACTCTTGCCTGCATGCCGTCATGAAATAGCCGCACTATTTGGACAAACTTTCGTGGACAACCATATTTTGCCATAATCTTCCACAGTCCTTCTCTGCTGACTGTATCAAAAGCCTTGGTAAGGTCAATGAAAGTGGAGAACATTTCGCAGTTCTGTTCCTGACATTTCTCTTGCAGCTGCCTTGCAGCGAAAATCATGTCAACAGTTCCACGTTCTTTTCTGAAGCCACATTGACTCTCAGGAAGAAGACCTTGATCGAGATGGGCTGTGAGGCGATTGAGAAGAATTCTGGCGAGTATCTTCCCTGCAATTGAAAGCAAGGAGATGCCTCGGTGGTTGTCACAGGATTGGCGGTTTCCTTTACGTTTGTAAAGGTGGACTATTGACGCGTCCTTAAAATCTTGTGGCATGGTCTCGTTCATCCATATGTTTGTGAAGACTCGGTGAAGCTGCTCTGTTAGGACCGGCCCACCTGCCTTGTATATCTCTGCTGGGATGGAGTCAGGACCAGGTGCCTTGCCGCTGGAGAGTTGCTGGATGGCTTTGTTTATTTCCACTATGGTTGGCAGGTCATCAAGAGTCTCATTGGTGGGAACTTGAGGAAGGCAATTGATGGTTTCATCATCGAAGAAGGAAGTTGCATTTAAGATTTTGCTGAAATGCTCTGCCCAGCGTTGGAGGATTTCTTTCTTATCGGTGACCAATGTTCCCCCGTCTGCACTGAGGAGGGGAACTATGCCTGGTGATGAAGGACCATAGACCGCTTTCAGTGAGTCGTAGAAGTTTTTCATATCGTGTCTGTCAGCAAAGCCCTGAATTTCATCAGCTTTGCTGCTCAGCCAGGAGTCCCGCATGTGCCGAAGTTTCTGCTGCACTACTCTCTGAATGTTCTTGAAAGCATCTTTTTTTGATGTTGACTTTGGGTCATTCAAATGTGCCTTGAGGAGAAGATGTTTCTCGGCCAGCAATTGGTTGATGTCTTCGGAATTTTCATCAAACCAGTCTTTATGCTTTCGGGGGGCTGGACCCAGGATTTCCATAGCAGTGTTGTAAATCGTGTCCTTTAGGGCTCTCCATTCTGTTTCTGTATCCTGTTTTGCTTCAGCATTGGGCTTGAGGCGGTCTTCCAGCATATTTTCAAACGACTGCTGCATTTTCTTGCTGTTTAGGCGGGTGACATTTAGCTTTGTTTGCATTTTTGCCCCTTGAGGACGCCGTGGTGGCCTGATGTGGATGTTCATTTTCGAGACAATGAGACGATGGTCTGTCCAACATTCGGCACCACACATGGATTTTGTCACTCGAACGTCTTGTCTGTCACTCCTCCTGACGATTACATAGTCAATGAGGTGCCAGTGTTTCGAGCGAGGGTGCATCCACGATGTCCTATTTCTCATGGGGAGACGGAAAATTGTGTTCGTAATCAGGAGATCATGTTCGGCACATGTCTGAAGGAGGCGGAGTCCATTGCTGTTACAATTTCCGACTCCTCTGCCCTTTATTCCCCCATAGGCCCACAACCAAACCACGCCAAGCCGTTCTGTCTTTTCCTATCTCCAACAGCTCCCTCCATGCCCTCCTCATATTATCAATCTCTGTAATTCTCTTCTCCGTGTGGTTTTAGGTCTCTCACTATTTCGTGTGTCTTGTGGGTTCCCGACTGAGAGCTAGTAGAGCACACATGCTTAATGTGACACTGAAATAAGATCAAGTGCCGAATGGATAAGAGCGCTCGTTCTTAACGATCCTGTGCGCTGATGCCGAGGTAGTGTTGTGTAACCCCTACACCGGTAAGCTGGACTAAAATGTTGACTTCTCCTCTTTGACTTCGGGACGTAAATTACGAGGAGAAGTCAATAGGTAAGTCACAAATGGCTGTAGAAAAATAACTAAATATGATAACAACTTGAAGGCAGTTTATTTTATACATACATTGTCCCTTTATTTCTCAACATAATTTCCACCGACATTGATGCCCTTCTCCCATCGTTTTATCAGTCTTCCCAAACCAGATACATTAATTGCGTGCTCTGTTTTCACTTCATATTCAACTTTGGCGTCATTCGCGAAATGTCTCCCGCGTCGTTGAGAAAATTTTTCTACCCAGCTATGCACGGCTTCAAGGGACAAACTTTTGTCAGCATAAATAGGAAGCAATTGCTTATGAATGTCCTTTGCAGGTAGTCAATTTGCCCCAAAAAGCGCACAACAGCACGTTGCTCTTTGGTTGTACACTCCGTAAGTACAGTCGCTATTTTGTGTATGCTCTGCGCACGCGCATGAGACACCTAACGCCACTTGACGAACGGGAATGTGAAGTTCAATGTTGCTGTCACCTAATGACACCTGTAGAAAACACCAACTACATTTACCTGCCAGCATACATAACTGTGTGACTTACGTATTGACTCGCCCACGTATAAGTATCTCTGAAATCGGATTAAGTTAACCTGATGGAGAGGGATACTGGCTATAGGGAAAGCTAATCCACAAATCAGTCCAGTGCGACTACACGTAGTAGCACTCTTAAATATTACGCTTGAATTCAAAGCTAGGAAAACGTAACAAACAAAAATATCAAGGGTTGCAGTAGCTACACAGGGCGTTTGGTAAGAAACAAACATCCCTAATATGAAATAACATCAATATTAAATAGCGGAAACGTATAATAACTAAGCATATCTGGCCCATGAGCGGGGGAGTTAGTGTTGTTGATAGAATACTACCATGAAAATGTCACGAGAGCGGTCGGACGAGGGTTCGACGACCTCCGTTGGTCGTCTCACAATGTGAGGGAAAGACACCGATTCTCGGTGCATTCAGACTTACAAAGTGAGGAAAAGACACCGATTTCACCGTGCATTCAGACTAACAAAGTGAGGAAAAGACACGATTCTCCGTGCATTCAGACTTACAAAGTGAGGAAAAGACACCGATTCTCCGTGCATTCAGATTAACAAAGTGAGGAAAAGACACCGATTCTCCGTGCATTCAGACTTATAAAGTGAGGAAAAGACACAGATTCTCCGTGCATTCAGACTTATAAAGTGAGGAAAAGACACCAATTCTCCGTGCATTCAGACTAACAAAGTGAGGAAAAGACACCGATTCTCCGTGCATTCAGAATTACAAAGTGAGGGAAAGACACCGATTCTCCATGCATTCAGACTTATAAAGTGAGGAAAAGACAACGATTCTCCGTGCATTCAGACTTATAAAGTGAGGAAAAGACACCGATTCCCCGTGCATTCAGACTAACAAAGTGAGGAAAAGACACCGATTCCCCGTGCATTCAGACTAACAAAGTGAGGAAAAGACACCGATTCTCCGTGCATTCAGACTTACAAAATGAGGAAAAGACACCGATTCTCAGTGCATTCAGAATAACAAAGTGAGGAAAAGACACCCATTCTCCGTGTATTCAGACTTACAAAGTGAGGAAAAGACACCGATTCTCTGTGCATTCAGACTAACAAAGTAAGGAAAAGACACCGATTCTCCGTGCATTCAGACTTATAAAAGTGAGGAAAAGACACCGATGTCTCGTGCATTCAGACACTACTAAGTGAGGTAAAAGACACCGATTCTCCGTGCATTCAGACCTACTAAAGTGAGGAAAAGACACCGATCGTTTCCGTGCATTCAGACTTACAAAGTGAGGAAAAGACACCGATTCTCCGTGCATTCAGACCTACTAAAGTGAGGTAAAGACACCGATTCTCCGTGAATTCAGACTTACAAAGTGAGGAAAAGACACCGATTCTCCGTGCATTCAGACTAACAAAGTGAGGAAAAGACACCGATTCTCCGTGCATTCAGACTAACAAAGTGAGGAAAAGACACCGATTCTCCGTGCATTCAGACTTACAAAGTGAGGAAAAGACACCGATTCTCCGTGCATTCAGACTATACAAAGTGAGGAAAAGACACCGATTCTCCGTGCATTCAGACTTACAAAGTGAGGAAAAGACACCGATTCTCAGTGCATTCAGACTTACAAAGTGAGGGAAAGACACCGATTCTCCGTGCATTCAGATTTAAAAAATGAGGAAAAGACACAAATTCTTCGTGCATTCAGACCTACTAAGTGAGGTAAAGACACCGATTCTCCGTGCATTCAGACCTACTAAGTGAGGTAAAGACACCGATTCTCCGTGCATTCAGACTTACAAAGTGAGGAAAAGACACCGATTCTCCGTACATTCAGACTTACAAAGTGAGGAAAAGACACCGATTCTCCGTTCATTCAGACCTACTAAGTGAGGTAAAGACACCGATTTTCGGTGCATTCAGACCTACTAAGTGAGGTAAAGACACCGATCGGTTTTCCGTGCATTCAGACTTACAATGTGAGGAAAAGACACCGATTCTCCGTGCATTCAGACCTACTAAGTGAGGTAAAGACACCGATTCTCCGTGCATTCAGACTTACAATGTGAGGAAAAGACACCGATTCTCCGTGCATTCAGACTTACAAAGTGAGGAAAAGACACCGATTCTCCATGCATTCAGACCTACTAAGTGAGGTAAAGATACCGATTCTCGGTGCATTCAGACCTACTAAGTGAGGCAAAGACACCGATTCTCCGTGCATTCAGACGTACAAAGTGAGGAAAAGACACCGATTCTCCGTGCATTCAGACCTACTAAGTGAGGTAAAGACACCGATTCTCGGTGCATTCAGACCTACAGAGTGAGGGAAAGAAGCAGAATCTGCATACATTCAGATCTGCAACTTGTGATGACCCTGATACATCGCGATCCATTAACTGGTTCCTGTTTCTGGATGTATTTATGTGGCACACGACCCAGTTAACATGGGTACGAGAAAGCGTATTTGGAAGTAAAGGCGGCCAGATATGATACTGACCGCATCACCCACCAAGTATCGATTAGAAACAGGATATTTTACTTACTTATATATGGCCCGGATAGATTTGCGGAAAGAGAGATAGAGGAAGACAGCGTGAGAAGATTCTTGACAGTCTTGTGCCCCTGCACGGAAGGTAGGCAACACACGAATTGTTCCATGACGTCGGAGATCGTATTTTGGGGAGAGGTATGATCACCCATGCCAGCCGGCAAGGCACTGGAGGATGATGATGATACTTGGCCCATGCCTGTCCTTAGGCCCGGTGGTCATGTGTTCGAATCGCTAAATGTTAAATATTGTCTTGAGGCACCTAAGTCGATCAAGTCAAAAATGGATACCGGCTAATCTCTCGGGTATCAAAGGCACCCAGCGGGATATTGACCACATCACTAATCGAGTGTCGACTAGGCTACATACACACGGGGCTAGTACCGCATACACAAGTCGCATCAAGGCTTGTGAAAGGATCCTTTCTTGTAATTATATTGGGTTCTTAGCACAATAAGGCTCTGAAACATGGACTCTTAATAAATGTTGATCTTTTCAGATGTGGTGTTACGGGAAGATTCAAAAGAGTAAGCTGTACTGAACAAGCTCAAATGAACAAACTATAACAGATACTGGAGAAAGCAATCAACAACTAAATATCATACAAATTAGTGGTCTTTTTTGGTTGGTCTCAGTATGAAACATGGTGGATTATTGTACAACAAATTCAAGAGCAAGAGAAAAAGAGGAAGTCCTATTCAAATCTACACTATACAAGCATGCCAGGACGTAGGGTCACAGACGTTTGCTGCGATTAAGACCATTGCTGAGAATATGAGACATGATCAGGCGAAATTAAATGATTCAGTGCCCAAAATAAGGTAGGTTTGGACCAAACAAAAATGAATGGCGGAAATGGGAAATAGGGGTGTCAGCGTTATGACTTCCATCCATCCATTTTGTGCCATGCCAGTAAGCGTAAGATGTTCTCCCTCATCACTCGATCACCAGAGTCGTGGATCAGCTCCATGTTCCTGTCTCGACCATGCCATTGGCCAAGCCATCCAGGTATTAACTTCTCTGTCTTCCCCTTGGTCTCTTCCCTTCGATCTTGCCAGTTGTCACCAAGTTCTCCAATTCATTTCTTCTCATAACATGTCCAAAAAATTTTGACTGTCTACGTCTAATGTCTCTAATCAGTTTACGATCTTCATTTGTTTCTTGAAGGACTTGTTCATTTGTTTTTCTGTCTGTACATGGTATTCTTTGCATTTTCCTCAGAAACAACATTTCCATAGTCATCAGCTGTTTTCCAGCTTGACTGCTTGACAGCGTTATGACTTAAAGGCAATTAATATGGTACAAGACCTGTCGTGTTACACCGCACTGATGTGTCGGTGATATAAAAGCCCATGGCAGATAGGGGAAGTCATCCCATAGCAATTAATCAGTAAACACCAGCATGGCAAACTACTGAACATAAGCATGCTAAGAAATTACTAACAGCCAAACATGTGACGTCATGTACAGTACATGCAATTAACTTTTTCAGATTGACTAATTTATTGAATGACTGAGTAATCACGAAATTGAATAGTTCAACTAGGCTTAGAATAAACGTATTGCAAAGCACGTCTGTGTACTTCGTACATAGAACACTAATACAACTAGCTCTGTGAAGGAAACAAGAAATAAATATATGGGCAGCTAATAAAGAACCAGTATTACCATTGATGGATGGTTGGCTACGTGAATAACTAGATTGTGGTGCCCATCGCGAATCCATGGTGGAAATGGACCCCTAGGGTACATTTAAAAGCGAGCGATAAGAACACAGGCAAATGAAATTCTGGACTAACGATATTAAAAGATGGAACAGTCAGTTATACTGTAAACGATTGGTAACAGGGGACAGGTTTTAATAGCGCTGGTATCCTTTGTGGCATATAGATCACTCAGCGATGTGAATGGTTATGGGACAGGACAAGAAGGGCAACAGAAGGAGCGGAAGAATGAGGGTGGGGATGGGGAGAAGGACTAGAAGAAGAAGAAGAAGAAGAAGAAGAAGAAGAAGAAGAAGAAGAAGAAGAAGAAGAAGAAGAAGAAGAAGAAGAAGAAGAAGAAGAAGAAGAAGAAGAAGAAGAAGAAGAAGAATAAGAAGAAGAAGAAGAAGAAGGAGGAGGAGAAGGAGGAGAAGGAGAAGAAGACGAAGAAGAAGAAGGAGGAGGAGGAGAAGGAGGAGAAGAAGAAGAGGAAGAAGAAGAAGAAGAAGAAGAAGAAGAAGAAGAAGAAGAAGAAGAAGAAGAAGAAGAAGAAGAAGAAGAAGAAGAAGAAGAAGAAGAAGAAGAAGAAGAAGAAGAAGAAGAAGAAGAAGAAGAAGAAGAAGAAGAAGAAGAAGGAGGAGGAGGAGGAGGAGGAGGAGGAGGAGGAGGAGGAGAAGAAGAAGAAGAAGAAGAAGAAGAAGAAGAAGAAGAAGAAGAAGAA
Organism: Cepaea nemoralis; assembly: GCA_014155875.1. Lineage (NCBI taxonomy): Eukaryota > Metazoa > Mollusca > Gastropoda > Stylommatophora > Helicidae > Cepaea > Cepaea nemoralis. The sequence continues at coordinate 352,170 of JACEFZ010028301.1, forward strand.
GAAGAAGAAGAAGAAGAAGAAGAAGAAGAAGAAGAATACAGAATATGTGGCAGTAATAACTACCTGAGAAATAAGAGTTAAGATTAATAACTTTCTTTTCAGGCAGAGTTAAAATAACAACAATAGGATAGAATAATTGAAATAACTGGAACAGAAAATGAAAAATAATTTACTCGTGTAGAGTCTGGAACAGCAGAGTTAAAGTAACAAATATGGGCCAGAAAACGTAAATTAAGAACTACAGGAGAGTTCATTTAACAACTGTCTGGATCAGAATGTTCAAGATAGCAATGCGCACTTGGGCAGATAACCTAGACCAACTATTATCATTAGTGAATCGACGGTTACTTGCCCACTTAGGTTGTGATATTTAAAGTAAAGGACTCTTTTGCACGCCTTATGCGCATACGACATATAGTGCTGGACTCATACGTTTATAGACCAATCAGCACTCAATGGGTGATATTAGGTTGTGATGGCCGACGCGAATCCATGTTGAAAAGTAGTCCCTAGGGTACAGTTATTGGTGAAGCGGTGTAGAAGCATGCTATTGGCATTCTGGACTAATGGCATTAACGAATGGAAAAGTGGGGCATTGCAGAAGTTAGGAAACAGTGGGAAGATCTTAATGGCGATCGCATCCACAGTGGTATATTGATGAGTCACAGATCTAGGTGGTTATGAGTCAAATAAAATACAAGATAAAACAAAAGGGGCGCGAGGAGTAGGAGGAGAAGAAGAAGAAGAAAGAGGAGGAGGATAAGAAGAAAGAAGAAGAAGAAGAAGAAGAAGAAGAAGAAGAAGAAGAAGAAGAAGAAGAAGAAGAAGAAGAAGAAGAAGAAGAAGAAGAAGAAGAAGAAGGAAAAAAAAAGAAGAAGAAGAAGAAGAAGAAGAAGAAGAAGAAGAAGAAGAAGAAGAAGAAGAAGAAGAAGAAGAAGAAGAAGAAGAAGAAGAAGAAGAAGAGGAAGAAGAAGTGGCCTTACTAAAAAAAAATATTTCGGTTGTTAATCAAGGAATGGACAAAAACGAATTGAGGGAACAAAAAGAAACGCTGAACTAATAACATTATCACAAAGAGAAAATTAAATAAAATGTTTACTCACCAACACATGTGAAAGAACAATGAATGAATTATCTGATCCAGAATAGTTGTAAATTAAGGCACAGCATATCATAATTATAAATGTTGCAAATTCTAAGTTTTTGTTCTAAAATATTGGCAATCCTAGAAAACCATAACAGGTTCTTCATCGATGAGTAAAATAATTTATACTAAAAACAATCATAGCGTCTCCATGTAGGAGAGTTCCCTCTTTTCCTCCAGACACGAGATGGCATATGTTCCAGTGAGTGTGGCACTCTGTGAATCAGGTGAGTTCTTCTGGAGCGTGAGGCCACCCGCCATTGTTGTATGTACTTGCGTGTGTATTAGCGTGGAAGAGTCGGTGCTGTGAGGGGGCGTGGCAGATATGTAATATGAGATGAACGTTTTGTTGACATAATCGAACTACGGCAGTGCGCGAGGTGCGACACGGATATGTAATCTCTCCAGACATTTGTTTCCTATATGGAGAAACTTGTCAGATTTGATTAGAATCGACACTACGTAACATAACATTAATCATATGAGTTATATAGATAATTTAGTACTGATTACAGAAAGTGAACAGGACCTGCGGCATTTTGTGGATGCCTTTATTGTCCTCGTCGGTCTCCCTGGTCGAGGAGTTAGCAGCTTTCTCCGTTACCCCGTATACTCTCGAGGTTGACGTGAACGCACGAGAATTGGAAGCGGTTCGAGTTGCGCCAGTGACTTATAAGAGTATGGAGCCAGTCGCTCAGAAAGTCGTGGCGTGCTGATGAGCGTAATCTAGCCTAGGAATCAACATACAGCTGAGATACTGATGTTGACCGCAATATCCTGAAACAGGATAGAAACGTGGAAAAAAAAACAAAAACTTTATTGTACTCACAGAAGAGTAATCAGGGTTATACATAAATTAAAAAAAAAAAAAATTCTAAATTATGGCCATGTGAATGAAAAAACAAATGCCAGAATGGGACATAGGCTGAAATTGAAAACTTATTCGACAGTTGAGTCAGTATACCAATCTTGGAACAGGCATACTATCTGACGAAAATTGCCTTGTAGCGATTAAAAACAATGACCAGAAGTCGTAGCCTTTTGCAAGACAGTAAACATACTCACAAAACAAAAAGCTGTCAATGGTAGAGAGAAAAAGACTTTTAAATTACAATATAGAAACTACAATGTTGTATGCATTGGAAATGAGAAACAACTGACTGTGGCGCACTGCCGTCTTGACAAACGACACTTTGTAAAATGGAGTTATAACTCTAATAGCACAAAACCTGGGATGTATTTAGAGACCATGAGTTGCCCATGCAGCATAATTCTTCTCTAGCTTGCCTTGTTAACTCAAGAGGAAAGTCATAAATAATTCTGGAACAAGACAACTGCAGAAGCTGCCGGATCAGGAAAGCAATATTTTAACTGTCCGAATGTCAGAGCGTCTATTCTAGACAGTTGCTTTAATCTTTATAATAATAATAATAATAATAATAAGTCTTTATTTTCCAAGGGTTAAGAATTGGGCACGCAGGCCCGTCTGACATTCTGCCCTTCTTCTCTATTTCCTCTCATACATTCTTTCATTCAACATCACTTATGAAGCAACTTTTGACAACAAAAGAACATTAAAACGCATGAAAAATAATCAATAACAAATGACTCACTGAGGCAGTGTTTAACATGGGCATTATAAATACCCAAGGAGGGTGTAACGTGCCATACATAAGGGAATGTTTTTTGGCTAGTTGTCGTTTGAGATAAGTTACCATTATTGTCTTTTTTGTGTTATTTGTTATGGGGGCATGTAGTCTGTACTAAGGTAGTGTTCAAACAGGTTGCGAATGTATGTATCATGATTGGTGGTGTCTTTGATTTCTTGTGGAAGATTGTTCCACAACTGAGCGGCAGAGTATGCTAAGCTTGTTTTATATAAGTCTATCCTAGGTTTAGGGACATGAAGTATATTTAGTCGTTCGCTATGTCTAGCGTTATATTTAAACAATGGCCAAAGGTAGCTTGGAGCATTTTGAAATAGGATTTTGTGAATTAGTTTGGTCTTATTAAAAAGCAGGCGCTTGTGGAGTGGCAGTAACCGGAGACGTTTATATAGGTTAGCATTGTCGGTAAGCTTTTCACCATTAATTAAACGCACTGCCATTTTCTGGAGTGAATATAGACGTTTTGTTATTGATTTGGAGCATCCATCCCAGACTGTGGAGCAGTAATCAATATGTGTTTGTATATGAGAAGTATAGAATATCTTTCTTGTGTTTTCGTCAAGGAAATTTTTAATTTTGGCAAGTTGGTATACTTTTTTGGCTATTTGTTTAACTAGAGCATGAACATGTGAGTTAAAAGTTAGATTTTGATCTATGATAACACCCAGTGTCTTGTGCTCGGTGACACTTTCTACAGGCGTGCTGCCAATGTGCAGCTGAAGAGTTCTCTGCGAGTTTAGAGTGTGAAGTCTTTGCCTGGTTCCTATTAACATAGACTTTGTTTTAGTAATGTTAATTTGCATGCGGTTTGCATGACTCCAGTAGCTACACTATTTATTTCCTGTTGCAAGGATAATTCTAGCACATTACGATCAACAGCGTTTGTATATACTGTGCAGTCATCAGCAAATAGATCGCAGGACGACGACAGATTTAATGGAAGATCATTTATATAAATGGCAAATAATAGAGGGCCAAGAATAGACCCCTGAGGTACTCCAATATTAATGGTAATGGCTTGAGATAAAACTTTATTGTGTGATACTACTTGCTTTCTGTCTAATAAGAATGATTTTATTAATGTCACTATATTAAAACTTACTTTCATTGTTTCTAGTTTTTTAATTAGAATAGTATGATCTATCATATCGAATGCTTTCCTAAAGTCTATAAACACCGCTCCACATAGAGTATTGTTGTTAATATTTTGATGCTAGTTTTCTATCATGTTTGTTAGTGCCGTATGGCAAGAATATTTTGGCCGAAATCCTGACTGGCTGTCAACTATCAGTTTATGGCGAACTAAGTGATCTAGTGTTGTTTTGTGGATGTGCTTTTCTAGCGGTTTGGATAATGAGGATAATATGGAAATTGGTCTATAATTACTCATGAGACGATCGTCTAGAGGACCAGCTTTTAAATGAGGATACACTTTAGCGATTTTAAAGGCTGATGGGAAGTGACCTCTGGTTATACATTGATTATATATAAAAGTTAGTGACTCGCAGATCGCCGGTGCAGCATGGCGAAGGATCCGACTACTAATTCCATCTAGTCCTGATGAGTTATTGTTTTTTAGATTACGGAGATGAGTAAATACTTCAGTTGTCGTCATTAGCGGTATGTTGGAGGAAATGTGTCCATAGCATTTGTTCTCACAGAATGATGATAATAAAGATATGTCATGAGGCGCATCTGGTATTGCAGCCTTCAGTTGGTTTATGTCGGACTGAAAGTATCTACTGAATTGATCACATGTAACCTGATTTGATGGTAATGATTGTGATGATTTGTGTTTGTTTGTCAAGGTATTAATTGCTTTCCATATATCTTTAGTGTTGGTTTTATCTATTACTATGTTCTTAAAATAGTTTTTCTTTTCCTTCCGAATAACATATTGAACTTTGTTTCTCAGACTACGGTACATAGTTAGATCTCTATTTTTGTGAGCCCTGTCGCGATCTCTCATAAGTTCAACTACCTCCTGTGTGATCCACGGGGGCTTTGTGTGATGTTTAACACGAACTTCCTTAAATGGAACATGTTTATCAAATATACATAGAAAGGTCTTTAGCCAGTGGTCCAGAGCATCGTCTGGGTCAGGAAGCTGGTAAACATAATCTAGAGATGAGTTGACCAAATCTTGTAAGAAGACGTCTCGATTGAAATTTTTGTAATTTCTATATTTTATGCTTATATGTTTGTGTTTGGGAGTTTTGGTGCCCCTTTTCGACCACGTGCAACATACTGGATAGTGATCGCTCATTGCATTGATAGGTACACTACATTCTGTGATGTTATCAGCACACGTAGTATAAATATGATCTATAAGTGTTGCAGATGATTTAGTGATTCTAGTGGCTTGTTTGACTAACTGTTGGAAATTATATGACTATATTATGTTTTCCCATGTTTTGTTTGATTTGTTAGCGTCTATGTTGAAGTCACCTAGCAATATTATTTCCCTAGCATTACTAAAGACTACATCCATCATAGTGGTGAATTTTTCATACCAGATATTTCCTGCACTGGGGTTTCGATAAAGATAGCCAACTACTAGCGGTATGCAATTTTGAAGTTTAACCTCTATCCATACACACTCAATCTCACAGGTTTCAAAGTCTAGCCTGCGGTGGGCGTTAAGCGAGTTGGAAATATAAACTGCAATCTTGTTTCTGATAGGGATCTCTTCTAATGGTTTTAAAACCTCTGATAGCGATGTCATCATCTGAGATGTTGCCATTTAATCGACTTTCACTAACGCCAAACATGTGAAAATTTTGATTAAGTATAAGTGATAGTTCGGGCAGCTTCCCTAATAGATGGCATATGTTTACATGCCCGATTCTGAGCCCATTATTCCTGAGCCAGTGTTCGTACTTATTAGACATTTCAACAATGCGTAATCACAAGTTTAAAAGCAAAACACACACACACAAAGTGAATACAACTTACGTCCCTTATTACAAAACACACTCTAAAGTACAGAGAAACAGTAATATCTCTGTAAATATATAAAAATACGTACACAGATCCGTAAGGAAGAGCAGTGAAGACCCCCTCACTCACCGTGAAAACACAATTTGAATTATTATAAAAGCTATACAGCTAAGTACTATCAATTAATATAAAGTCAAAACCAGTCAATGTTTGTAATAACTTATAACCTAATACGTTACTAGATCAAGTTATAACCAAATATGCAGATAAACGTTTAAGGAGAGGCTCTTTCTTGTACCGAGATCCGGTGTAGCTTTGTCCTAAGTTGCTAGTAAATACCAGGTTGTGTTGGTTGTTGGTATAGCGACATTATAAGTGCTTGACGAAGTGTAGCTGGGCTATACCGTGTGAGGTGCAACCATTCTGGGTTACAATTAAATGGGTACTGATGATGTCTCATGGGTATGTAATGACTACCAACTAGAGCCTCTGGTTGGTGGCTAACAGGAGGTTGTGCTGGCACGTCGTTGTTGCTGAGAGTCGGATCCTTTCTGGGGAGAATAGGAATCATATCTTCGTAATTATTACCCTCCTGTGTGAAAGACGACGTATTTAACGGACTTGGTGTTGTGGTAGTGTCCCGTCTGGCTTGGATTTCAGGTGCAGTGGTTATGAGTGGTCTGCACACTTCTGTCCTATTGGTACTTGATGTGACGGGAGTATGTCGTCTGGCTTGAGTTTCAGGAGTAGCTAAAAGTGTCCGGCGCGATCCCGTATTGGATGTATGGTATGTCCGTTCTGGATATTTTAAATTCTTGGCGAGAAAACTGGTGCCCAATGTAGATAAATGTATTTGGTCCTTGTAAAGACTCTTTTTTGGTGCACCAGCCTGTGAAGTGAATGATGCTGTATTGTTGATGAATTGTATCTTGTTTTGAGAACAGAACTTCTGCAACATCTCATCTCATCTCATCTCATCATGTTCCTCTTGTACCTTGCGGTGTCGAGGTGAAGTATAAACTTCGTGAGAGTGCCCGGTTATGGGCTTCGTATATCGCCATTCCCATGGATTCTGTTATTCCCTCAGTCCAACGTTTACGTGGTCGGCCTCTTCCTCTGTTTCCATCTGGTCTGTACATCATTGCTTGTTGTGGCATGCTGTTGACTGGTAGCCTACTTGCATGGCCAAACCATTTGACTTGCTGCTTTCTAATAAAATCTAGAGCAGCTTTAACCCCTACTTTAGTCCTGATTTCTTCATTTCTGATCTTATCTCTTCTTGATACGTTGAGTATTCTTCTCAGAAACCTCATTTCTGTTGTTGTGATTTTTCTTTTCTCTTTTTCTGTCATTGTCCAGGTTTGGCATTGGTAGCAGAGAGTTGGTAGGAAGATTGTGTTGTAAAGTGCTTTCTTAGTAGTTATTGATACATGTTTGTTCTTTAGTATTGGTGCCATTTGTCCAATGAGTTGATTTGCCTTATTGCACCTATTTTCGATCTCGTCTTCTGATCTGCCATTTGATGATATTATACTTCCTAGGTACTTGAAGCTCTTTACTTGTTTCAAGGGATGTTCGTTTAGGTGAATTGTTGCTGTTTGTTCTTCTTTAGTTATAGTCATTACCTCTGTTTTGCTTGTGCTAATTTTCATGTTATGTTCCCTACACATTTCGTTTAGACTATTCATGTGGTCTTGTAATTCAGCTTCTGATTTTGCTATTAGTGCTTGGTCGTCCGCAAACAGGAGTTCTCTAATGGTTAGATTTGCAGATGGTTCTTCTTCTGTGTTCTCGTCATGCGGTATTCTTGCTGTCTCTGCTTGGCTGGTTTCTTTACATATGTTGTCTATATATGTTATGAACAAGAGAGGGGACAGGACACAACCTTGTCGTACTCCAGATCTTATGGTGAAGGGTTCTGAGTGTTCTCCAGTTGCTCTCACTATGCATTCACTGTTGTTGTATAAACGTCTGCATAGGTTTGTTAGATGTGTACTCACTCCATATTGTTTAAGGATTTCCCACAGCTTGTTTCTATCTACCCTATCAAATGCCTTTTCTTGGTCGACAAAGGCTAAGTAGAGTGTTTCATTGAATTCAATTGATTTTTCTATAAGTTGTCTAAGAGCAAAAATGGCGTCTTTGCATCCTTTGTTTTTCCTAAATCCAAGCTGCGTTTCGCTTAGCTGGGGTTCTAAAGTAGTTCGTAATCTTTTTTCAAGAATTTTGCAAAATATTTTCCCAGTATGTTATTTAAGTCAGCTAGACGGCGCTGGTGTCCATAACTCGGTGATATGATGGAGGAGAAGAAAATGGATGAGTTAGGAAAAGTGTGACGTAATCCGTTCAAGAGTGCCAGCAGTTGAGACCCTGTGATTTGTTGGTTGTCCATGGTGTCGGTGATGCCAATATGCACGCTTGCCCTTCTGACGCTATGATTAACAGCCAACCTGCTAATCTTGTCTGTTAGCCGGTCTAACACCAGCCCCAGGCAGTGGGATTATTGAAACAATGTCTTTGTCTGAATGTGGCCATCCTGTCGCTGTATAAACCTTTCATTAAGGAATCGCCTAGTATAATATGTGTACAGTCAGGTCGTGCTGTCTGTACATGTTGGTTGTCAGCACGTCTCGACCGTTGTTTCATCCATTTCCGATTATCAGCAGTCTTTATGTCTCCATGTGGTTCTCCCGATGTATCTTGTTGGCTTGTCTTGCCCGTTTGCAGCATGTTAAAGCACTGTAAGTTTTCTGGTGACTTTTCTTGAAGTACTTCAAACCTATTGCTTATTTTGACGTCAATGGGGTAGACTGCTTGTTGTTGTTTATCTTCGTCTGCACATTGAGGTGTTTGTTGTTTTTTTATCTTCCTCTGCGCGTTGAGTTGTTTTCATAGTGATTATCTGTTCTGGGTGGGATTGAGCTTCCCCAAGATTTCCCAAGGATGAAGCGGTTTCTTGAGAATTACATGCTTCTTCGGTTTGGTTTGTAGAGGACGCATTCTGTAAGATTTGAACTGTATTTCTCAGCAGCAAATTTTCGTCTCGCAGGAGTGCGACTTCTGTCTTGAGAGCATTGTAATCACTGCTTATCTTGTTGTTTGCTTCAATGTTGGTTGAAACAGTGACAATGAGCGCCTTTAGTGATTGTTCTAGTTCCTCAATGCGCTGTTTACAGTCGCACGAATGTCCATTGATAGTTAAGATGCTATTGTTATCTGAGGCAGGTACTTCTTCAACAATGTCAACATTGGGTTCTATGTTGTTTTGGATACGCTCCATTGGGTATTCAATAGCCAAGAGCGCTGGTGGGTTGGCAGGCCTCGTGTTGATGTTGTCATGTACACTCATCGTATGAGTAGATTCGGTGAATGTCTGTGTCGAGTTTTCAAGTTCAACAAAATCTACTTTTAGCCAGGAATTAATGTTTTCATTACTGCCCTGTGTCATGAGTTTATTTTTACTGCGGTACAAATGTATCGTAATCACTGGCGTCGTAATCAGATCCTCAACGTGGGCCCCGTGCTTATCTTGCCTGTGTTCAATTAGTTCAAGCCTGTAGTAGTTGAGTAGGCAAGTTCGGAATGCCTCATAATAGAGTGTGTTGTTGAAGGAAATAGTAACACACTGTCCTGAGTTGGTGTGTTTGACGACTAGGCCGTTGGGATTTATGCACTTGGATAGCTTATTCTTCACGACCCTCTCTTTGTTTAGTGTGTAAGTTTTATTGACAGCCGATCGTAAACCTGAGCGAGTCCTTTCACCATTCACTTCCAATACGGAGCACTCTCCTTCCCCTGACATTATTGCATATTATTACGACTAACTAAACTTGAAGAACGCAGCAATCGCATTGTTATCTAGCCACGCCGCGGGCAATTTGAGGTCCCGTGGTTGTATCTGACACGCCTCGTGCACTTGATTGGTTAAAATTTAATAGTGTTCAACTATCACTCGAAATGAATATTAGATATAACCCACATTTTTGCGGTAATAAACACTTGTATTAATCTAAAAACTATTTCACCACATCCTCAGAATCACAACGAGCACATTGATATAAAAATCCATGATAGGTGATTCAGCTTGCAGTAATAATAATCCGAGAAGTAAGAGATACAAAAACACGTCACCCAGTACCAAACAAAGCCATCCAGCAACTTTCCAGTGGAAAGGCGTCTGGTCCTGACTCCACCACAGCAGAGATATACAAGGCAGGTGTGCCGGTCCTAATAAAGCAGCTTCACCAAGTCTTTACAAACATATGGGTGAACGAGACCATGCCTCGAGATTTCAAGGACGTGTCAATAGTCCACCTTTACAAACGTAAAGGAAATCGCCAATCCTGTCACAACCACCGAGGCATCTCTTTGCAATTTACGTTCAGTATTTGCCTTTGCTTTCTGAAAAGCCCGTCACAAATACCATTTTATAAAAACCAGCGCAAGGCGGTCTGCTGCCAAATCAGCTGCAGTTGTGTTTCGAATGCGGTATGCGGAATTACGAATTGCATCGGTAATCCTTTCCTCACAGAGCCGGTTATGGGAAGACGTACTGGAATAACCGTTTCGTTTACCATATTGATTCCAAAACCTCCAAATGGCGTCCATATTTTATTCTCCATCCTTTATGTTTGCGCCTTTTGATGTTGGCTTTTCAATTTCCGATTTATTTCTAAACCCCAAAGGGAATAACATTGGATGACAAAACATTGCAGATTTTTGTTTGTCTTTGTAATTGACACATAACTTGATATTCCATCTTGTTATGTTTTTCTTTCTGTTACTCCATGTTTTGAAGTGAAAAATTAAGAACAGCTGTGTTACATGCTTCTCAAACATATCGAGGTCACGGTGTTGTGTTTAAATTCAAGGTGACCGATCATAACTGAAGTAATGGCGCCAGCATTATGTAAAAGTAAGTACATGACACTATTACACACCTTAAGACATATTTGGTATATGATTCTAGTCCCAGCTGTGACATTGTGTGTCCACAGATAAAACTATTATAAGTGCTTGCTCGACATTGATGCTGGGTTTTAAATGTGTTTTTGTCCCTGAGGATGAGAATAGAATTTCCATAGCAACGTATTTACCATTTTTATGAATTGTTTTTATATAGTAGGCTAATGTGTTTTCCTCTGTCTGTCTGTCTGTCTGTCTGTCTGTCTGTCTGTCTGTCTGTCTGTCTGTCTGTCTGTCTGTCTGTCTATCTGTCTGTCTGCCTGCCTGTCTGCCTGCCTGTCTGTCTGTCTGTCTGTCTGTCTGTCTGTCGCTGTCTGTCTGTCTGTCTGTCTGTCTGTCTGTCTGTCTGTCTTCAGGGTACAGACACAGAGATAAATACCTGGTTGATCGGACACATGGCGTCTTGGGAATAAGACAACAGACGTGCTTCAACACTCTGGCGACCGTGTGAGAGATAGCCAACCATGTCCGTCTACTCTTATTGACATGGCACATGATGATGATGACCATCAATAGTTTTTGATTGCCTATGCCGAGAGTAACTAACATCGATTGTCTAAAAGGGGCTAATGAAACTAGAACATTATATACAACAATAAGAAAGAAACAAACTAGGATTATCACTCCACCGTCTTCTTTGTCTACCTCGGGGTCTACGGTCATTTATTTCCTGAGTGTAAGCGAGTTTTGTTTCCCTATTATCTTCCATTCTTTCTATATGCCCCGGCCATTGTAGTCTATTAGCCTTCATGATACCAGTGATTAGCTGGCACGTAAACAGATCATAAATGTCTTTGTTACTTCTTCTTTTCCACTCTCCACTTTGTGTATCCCTAATGGGCCCAACGATGCGTCTTAAAACTTTGATCTCACAGGTTTGTAACAAGGCTTCGTCTCCTTTCGTTGTACTCCAGGTTTCAGAGCAGAAAACCTCACCCAGATGATGTTTCTCTGGCCACGTGACGACTTTCTCCGACAGCTCTCGAAGAATCAGGACACTGGTCATCAATGATCGACAATGTCCAATCTTGGTCTTCACTCTAACACACACTATGAATTTACTCTGTTCAATAATGTTCGTTGATCAGAGAATCTTTCCAATAACTTAAATGTCACATGGGAAAATCTAACTGTTCATAAGTCACTGGTTATACGATTTTCCCCATATTAAAAACAACTTATTAATGTTCCAGGTAGTTATGTATATTGGTATATGTGTTATTTATAGTGTTCTGAATCTTCGGTGATGTAGCATATCACTCAAGAAAACATCACACATATGTTCATCAAGTCCTGCTCAGCAGCAGCCAGGTTTCTGCAGACCGACTAGGTTATGTGCCCAGTGTACAAGCCTCCCAGTAACCTCTTGAGAACAATTAGACTTGTGTGATATTTTATCAATGTTATTTATAAGTGTTTGTCGGTCAGAAAATAATGGTAGACTACTGACCGTAAAATTGTCAAGAACATCACAGTCAATAAATGCTGGTGTTGATAGCGACGTCCTGTAAAGGACATGCAACTAACTTTACATTTGATTGTATATGTTAAGAGTCAGTAGCCTTAACATTAAACGTAACACTATGTCCCGAGATCATGGCTTTTCTGGCGATCCCCCTGGAGTCTCCGGGAAAATCGCACTCTAGAACCGAACGAGGCGCGACGAGACTTTAACCGAGTGTCTAGAACCCTGGACTCCCATTCAGGAGAAGCGTGTTCGAATCCTTGGTGAGGTGATGGAATTTTTTTTCCTTTAGAGGTGGAAACGAAACCTTTAATCTTCAAAGTTCGCGTTGACTGCCAAAAGCCAGGTCGCCTTATTACACCCAGGCTCAATGAGTAATGACAGTTATTTATTTGACAGAACCAAGCGACGGAGCCAATAATTGAACCCACAGCCTTTGGGGCGGCAAGGCAGGCGGCGTAATCAAATCGCCACAGAGACTCCAGAATCACTGTTATCTACAGCAGCTGTACGGGAGTTGAGTGATTGACGTGTGCCTATGATGAAGGCGAGACTAACCAAGGAAGATAAAGTCAGCGTCACTAGGGGGTGCATGGGGAACCGTAGACGGGTGATAAGATAAGTAGTAGTCAGTACAATTTCACATCAAGAAGCAATGTTGCAGATATAATTGTACAGGTCAAATCATGCACTGGTGGGAAACAATGAATGTCACAGAAATTGTAAAAGACACAAAGCAATAAACATATTTAAAATACACCTGGGAAAATAAGTAACGATATAAATAATGTGATGGGTAGGGTTAAGGAAGTCGATTTAAACATAATGAAAGTAGTTCTAGCACACACAAGAGATAAGGAAGCATGTGATTGTAATGAATATAGTGCAATTATGTGGCCAAGGAGCTGCAAATGAAGTCATGCATACCGTGTTCAAAACACAGCTGCGGCCGATTTAGAAGCAAACCGCCTTGTCCTGGTTTTCATAAAATTATATGGGTATCGGTCGTTCAGAACGCAATGGTAAACATATACACGTAAACTTGCCAAGAAATCGCAGACTAAAACAGCTGGGGTTAATTGCGACATAGTGAAAAGGATATGCAACTAACATTTAGATGGAAATATATTTGATAAATCCCCCTGGAAGCCAAGGTGGTGTATAGACAAAACGCTGGCATGCCAGCCCTGTGGGCCGCATTTGGAAACGATTTTATCATTTCCGTTATCTTGTCAGGACCTGCAGCCTTTCCTTGTTTCATCTATTTAATAGCCTTCTCTCCTTCAGCCTATAATACGTTTGGTTCATCTTGGGGATTATACATTGTTGGTTTATTGAACCCGCTGTCTCGGAATAAATCTTCTGTGTATTCTGTCCATCTTTTTAAATTTTATTATATCGGCATTATCTATTATAATTTCTCAATCGTTTCCTCTGATACAACCCAGCTCAATATGGGCAACAGGCAATGTCTTAAGACGTAAAGGCGGCTAGCGAGATACAAACCACATCATCCACAAAGTGCCGATCGGTCTATAAAAATATGGGCAACTGAGCCTTTAGGCGTAGAAAAGGTTACTTTACTTAACCATATACCCAATTCGCTTTAAGGCATGTAAAAGTGTCATTAAAAAAAAAATTCCAGACATCCACTATATATGGGACTCTGATTTGATTTAGTCCGTGTTCACGAAAAAAAAAACTATCTGAAGCTGTTTGTAAAAGCTATCTGAAGCTATCTTTCATCGGTTTGTTAGTTGTACTCTCGCGCTATAAACCAGATTCATTTCCGTTATGGAATGAGCTGTCATAAAGACATCACTCACAGATCCTCTATCAACTGGTTGCGTGGTCGCGTTCCTCTGATACTTCTAATTTTGTCGTATTCTACCTCTTCTAGAGTCATCAGCTTTTCTCTAGCTCCCGACAAGATAGGTTTCACCCCGTTTAGGAAAGGGACTAACCTCAAGAATGTTAGCAGGGACGTTGGTATTAGCTCGCCATTTATCACATTGTGTTTGGTTTTCTTCACTGCTTATGCAAGTAAACAACACAGTCATGACTACAGACTAGATATTCGTGGGGGGAAAAAGAGTAAATATTATTATTGACAATGACATTGAAAATCTAATTTAACAATATAAATATAGAACGCTCTAAAAGGAGTAGAACGTTTCTCCTATCTTGGCCACACAGTAACACACTTTGACGGATGTTGTACATAAACAAAGACGATCAATGATATTATATTTCTAAGATGTGACGTGTTAAGGGCTAACATATTGAATCATTCGGTGAACAATACACTATTGCTAAAAATACCAAAAGCATGAGCAATTAGGCGGTTCCAGCCAATTTTGGACACACAGAAAAATTTAATTTTATACTTGCGATTACCGTGGAGATGCTCCACATTCAAACACTAACAGTGACTATATGTTTTAACTGATTGCCTGCCAAACAGAAAGATTTGGTCCTGTCTAAACATAAATTCATGGCAGAACATGGGAAGTAGGGGTGTGTGACAATAATGTTGTGAAAATGGTTAAAATTTTAGCAGATATCCTGCATGATATATCAAATTAAAGGCGATTGCACGGGGAACACGACAGTTTTAATAATTAGGTTAGAAATATTATGACAATAATGAGATGTTTAGTAATAACAATTTAAATTAAAGGGGTGACAGTTATGACAAATTTCACTTACCAAGGCGTTATTTTGTATCCGCTGCAGATAATCCAGTTAAATTTACTGAATAATGTTAAACACACTACTTGTCTATAATATTATTACAAGAACTGCTCCATAACACCAATAAAACACTATAAAACATAATATTTAGAAGCACATAAATTTCACAGAAAATAGAAAATGTCCGGGACATTCTAGGCAGATTGTACTGAGAAACAATATAAACACTATTTTCTATTTAGTTATAATTATTATTCTTTTAAATCTAATTTTTTAAATATTCCTTAAATACTTTGTGATATGCAAAGCAAATTTAGTGGCACAGGTGTGGCCCATTAGCGTAAGCATAAGTCGGCATGTGCCATCATATTATGAGGAACTTTATCTGTTAGCTTTCTTTTAAATTATGACAGTCTTCTAAATCATTAACTGAATACTGCACGTGGTATTAGTTTTAGAATCTTTCACAAAGTCCTTTAAATCACAATCACTATACTATAAAATTGTTTAAAACGGTAATTTTATTAAAATATATGATGTTCAGAACCAGAAGATGTTGTCATTTCGAAGTTCGAACCACAATAATCATTTCGAATCACAACAAACTCGTTTTATACTTTTTTTATTTTTTTTTTAGCATATCCTTTACAGGACTTAGCTGTCAACATCAGCATCTTTCCGCTGTATGTTGATCTCTTGGCAAGATTACGCTCAGTAGTTTGCCATTGCTTTCTGAGCGGCCGGCTCACATACCCCGTAAGTTACCGATTCGATTCGAACCACTGACGAGAGTATACGAGATTACGGAGAAAAGTCATAACCTCTAAGCCACGAAGCCAGCCGTTTTATACTACAAAATATAAAATAAAATAAAATAAAATAAAATAAAAAGGATCCAACCGACCTATCGGTTCACTGCAGAGAATCATGTGAGCCAAATTATAATTCATTTATTTACTTCATATATATATATATATATATATATATATATATATATATATATATATATATATATATATATATATATATATATATATATATATATATATATATACATACATATATATGAAATTCTGCAAAGGACATGCTGCTGAATGAATGAATATATATATATATATATATATATATATATATATATATATATATATATATATATATAATTTCGCTCCCATAGTAACCTTCCGGAAAACCTCTCGATCATAAGCAAGATGTCCCTCGTCTGATACACCCATATATAACACTGAATTATGTACCTGAAGAGATACAGTAACATATACCAGACAATAAATAGAGCAACATACTGTTTGTGGTTTCTGTATTCACATTTTCAAAAACATAGTCGACCTCCGAGCCGTACTGATCAGAAAAATAATAGTGCCTCTCCTGCAGGTTGAACCCTGACCACTGTCTCGCCAGACAAAGCTACTAACCTCTATGCCACCACGGCTCCAAGTAACAACCTTCTCGGCGAAAACTGAGTATCATCAAGTGCGGTGTATTCTCTGTATTATATTTATGGTAGCGGCTGTGTGTTACCAGTGCCCGTAATACGAGTAGAAGCAAGGAACTGTAACTCTGTAAACTACTATCCATGTTGTAAGAAGCGACTAATGGTGATTGGTGTGAAGCTGGCTACCAGATCTGGTAGACACCTTCAGCTGCACAATTCAAACAACGACAACCAAGTCTAAAGATAAGGGAGCAAGAATAACTCAGTCAACACTATGAAATGAGGCCCTTATAGAAGAAGTATAACGGGATGCAGAGAAAGCAGACCTCCGACGTACCTTCTTCCAGGTTGGAACGTATTCAAGACTGGCATTTGAAATGTTTCGTATTGAGAACGACAGCACAGGTGGTAGAAGAAATGAGGCCTTATAACAAGGAGAAGAGAATTAAAGACAGATATAAATAATAAGGGGTGGACGTGTACGAAACTGGAAAAGATAACAAACAATAGGTCGGTTTGACAGAAGTTCGTTAAGGGTGTATGTTCCAGTGGGAGATAGGACAGAAGAAGCGATTTTATGGCGCAGAGACATGGGGTAGGAACAAGCAGCAGGCAGAGAGAATTAATGTATTTGTATTATGGATGCATAGAACAATGAATACACAAAATGTCAAGTAAAGAATGCTGTTGTTGTTGATGATTTAAATTCCGGTGAGAATATGTGTTGTAGATTTCAGCTTGAAGGATTTATCTTGTTGTTTGGTTTATGTTGTGTAATATCTTCAGTATGCACCTGGTAAAAAGCAGCAAAATATGTGAGACAATAAACTGTACTGACGAGAAGCAGCGAAATATGCTAGGCAATACATCGTGCAATCTATTATTTGTTTCTTCATTATTCACACAAGGAACCAACCAACGAACGAAGGAACTTTATTTTCAATGGGTTAAGACCGGGTCACGCAGGCCAGTATGACTTCTGATCTCTCTGCTCTCATACATTATTTCATTCATACAACACTTTTGAAGTTAATCCAAGACAAGAACGACGACAACAGAAGCAATGTATGCATCATATTTGCATAGAAAATGTTGCATGTAAACACATGGGACTGCTAAATAAAGTAGGATTGACAAGAAGTTGGTGAGCTAGCTCAAGATTTGAAATATGAAATATTGGGGGAACACAGAAAGAAGGTGAGTAAGGTGGGTAACACAGTGACTAGAACTCTATCCTCCTGGGACTGTGGTCATGTGTTCGAATCCCCAACCAGACGTTCTTTATTAAATGGGTACCAGGAAATGACATGGAAGATCGAAGCTCAAATGGTCTATACACGTTGACAAGATCATCTAACGAATATCGATTGATCTATCAAATGTGGGGCTAGCATTATGTACCTAACAGGCATTAAGACGTGTACAAGCGTTCTTTACTAACATTACCTACAAAGGCGGATACGACGTAAGAAAAACAACACACCTGGCCTTGGAACGCAGAATTAGAGTTCCCACATTTTTACATTTAACAGCATGACTAGATTAAGACTAGAGGCATCATCCACCTGGGGCTAGACAATTAACAGCAAACCATAGATACGATCTCAAGACTGAACCAAGAGAAATGAGAAAGCTAAACTCTACTATCGTGACCAGGGGCAGATAAATCTGGATATAAACTGTACGGAATTTGGAATGCTGACATCAAAGGTATGTCTGTCATCCTCTTTCGAATATGTTATCAAACCTATCTTCTTTACAAAGTCGCTGTAGCATAGTGATACGTGGGCTTGGTTACCAACGACAGCTGCCTAGGTTCAATTCCCAGCAGGATTATTTATTCAGTCTATTACGACACTTGCGTGAGAATCGGTGGCGATTCTCTCCGCGTCGGTAACTTACGGGGTATGTGAGCCGGTCGCTCAGAAAGCAATGGCAAACTACTGAGCGGAATCTTGCCAAGAAATCAACAATAAGCTGAAATATGCTGATGTTGACAGCGATGTTCCTGTAAAGGAAATGTGAAAAAAGTACGACACTGGGTAACGTTCCAGCCTCATCAAAAGAGTACTGGATAGTTTATTGAAATTTCTGGGAATTGTCTGGAAAAGAAAGCTGGCGAAGGAGGGATGCGACCACCCCAATTCAGTGAAGTCCTAATAAATTGCTATAAATGAACTTGCATCTGGCAAGGCTCCAGGTAAGGATATGATTCCAATAGAGGTAATCAGGATTGGGAAAGACACATCACTCTACAGATCCACCAGCTAATAGAGCTATGTTGGGGAGAAGGCAAGTCCCAAAGGATTTCAAAGATTCAAGCATCATAACACTGTACAAGAAAAAAGGCGATCGGAGCGACTGCAACAACTATAGGGGTATCTCACTTCTGTGTATTGTTGGAAAAGTATTTGCCAGAATTGTTCTGCGCAGACTTCAAGTCCTAGGAGATCAAATCTATCCTGAATCACAGTGTGGCTTTCGAAAGAACCGGTCTACCATTGATATGATATTCTCATTGCGTCAAATGCAAGAAAAATGTCGTGAACAGAAACAAGCACTGTTTATTGCCCTCATCGACCTCACAAAGGCATTTTATTTGGTCAGTCGTGAGAGTCTGTTCAAGGTACTAAAGAAGATTGGTTGCCCACCAAATCTTCTGTCCATTGTGGAATCGTTTCACACAGGGGTGAAGTTCGATGGTGCAATTTCTGAAGAGTTTAAAATCAAGAGTGGAGTTAAGCAAGGTTATGTACTAGCTCCCACCCTCTTTGGAATATACTTTTCACTTCTACTGAAATATGCCTTCCGTGAACAGGATGCCTGTATATACATTCACTGACGTTCAGATGACGGCCTCTATAATGCTCAGATATTGAAGGTCAAGACCAAAATTAGGAGGGCACTGATCAGAGAGTTGCTTTTTTCAGATGATGCTGCAGTTACGACCAACTTTGAGGAAGAATTACAATGTCTACTATCTGCATTCTTCAATGCTTGTTCTGAATTTGGTTTAACAATTAACAAAAAGAAGACAGATTATGTCACAAGGTGCACATGGGGTACCATCAATCTTTATTGACGACGCCGAACAAGAGACGGTAGACCATTTTACATATCTAGGATCAGTGGTAAATAGCAAATTATCCCTAGATCAGGAAATCAACATCTGGATTGGTAAGACAGCGACAACAATGAACAGTTTAAGAAAAAGAGTCTGGAAGAACAGGAAGCTTACTGCCAAAACAAAAGTCCTTGTTTATCAAGCCTGTACCATTAGTACTCTGCTTTATGTCAGTGAAACCTTGACAACTTACTCACACCAAGAAAAACGTTTAACCAGTTTTCATATGCGATATCAGCGAAGAATTCTTGGTATTAAGTGGTAAGACAAAATCACAAATACTGAAGTATTGGAAAGATCAGGATGTGTGACGGTTTATTCCAATGCTCATTCTTCGTAGACTTAGATGGATAGGACATCTTAGGAGGATGGATGATGGTAGAATACCAAAGGACATCTTTTTTGGTGAATTACAGATGGGTAAGAGATCTCAGGGTCGGCCTCTACTACGATATAAAGATGTGTGTAAGTGGGACATGATTGATACAGGTATTGATAATGCACATTGGGAGCAAGTCGCCGCTGAACGTGTTGCATGGAGGGCAAACATCAAAATGGAATAAAGACAAAGGAGAAAATTATTGCAGATAAGTCACACACCGAGCGTGTGAGACGTAAGTTGGTGCATGATGGTGGAAATGACCACGTGTTCACATGCACCCACTGTGAACGGACATTTACAGCGCGTATTGACCTTATTAGTCACATTCGCTACCGCCATGGGTAAAAGTTATTATGTTTTAGTTATAGTTATATTATTTTTGAAGCACAAACTATCGTCTGTCAAGACGGCAAGGTGCCAATGATATATATATATATCATATGGCCTTTGGCAGACTGTACAAGAATGTATGTGTCAAAGATCTACACAGGGGCTTAGAGAGTTAAGACGGAGATATACAGAGAACACCAGACAGGAGAGACACAGGCACTATATTTAGCTTGACAACAGGACACACTCGTGTCAACTAAGAGGTCATTGAGTGCTTATGAGCGAGGGTTTCCCAAGAGTATAGGGAACTCGCCTCTCGACGAGTAACTGGAGAATGCCAGTTACTTTCGTTAACTGACCAAGCGTGCTGGGACTCTACGCACGCAAACTCGCCAGCGCACGGAGAACTGAATGTCCGTGGTTCAACGCGCAACTAGAAGCGTGCCTCAGACTGGGACGAAGACGGATAGAGAACAGACGTGTTCGCTAGGAACCTTATATAGTTGATCAGCAATAGTGTTAGCTAGGCTTTAGATTCCAATTAGTTAATAGTATCATTATTTTCACCTCTTCAATGCATCTGTGAAACATACCATGTTGTTGATTATCCATGAAGTATTCCGCTCGCAGAGCTTGTGTGTAAATAGCTCTAAATAAAAATGTATCCTTTTGTAAACCACACGAGTTATTTATTGATTCGTGTCGTGCAAAAGTAGGGAGTCCTGAATTACCTGTCGCAAGTAGGTTGCTGACAGTATGGGACCGAAAATGGAATAAGCCTGCAAACAAAGCTGAAAGTCTATAAAGCAGTTGTATTATCCACACAGCTATATGCTTGTGAAACATGGAATGTTCATCAGCGACATCACTTCCACACAGTCTGCCTTAGGAAGCTATTGAAGATTAAGTGGCAAGACATGATCCCAGTCACTGAAGTTCTAGAAAGAGCGTCCATGCCAGTATCCACAATATAATAATGAAGAATCAGATTCGCTGGGCTGGTCACTTAACTCGTATACCAGATCGCAGGCTCCTTAAACCAATTTATTTACGGCGAGCTGCGTTATGGTAAATGCTCCCACGGTGGCCTGAGGAAACGTTTTCATGACACTCTAAAATTTCACTGAAAGTTTTTGGAATTGATCTTGACACCTGGGAGACTGCTACTAAACACGTACATCATTACATAAGGGTTAGTTAGTTAGTTAGTTAGTCGACAGATCATCCTCGTTGCACATCGAACCATTCAGTCCATAATTGCTCGGATCCCCTCCTCAGCAAATCCCGCATAAGGATAAAAAAAAACAGGGATTAGATTACATAAGGGTGCAGTCACTTGTGAAGCAACCAGGACTGCAAGAGCTGTGAAGAAAAGGCTGGACAGAAAAAGCACTGCAGGAAATCCTTCTCCTGGAACGTGAAGTATCTTTGCCCACATTGTCAAAGAACATTTCGAGTCAAAATATACCTTATCAGCCATCTTAGAACCCACGGCTGCATACTTTCAACCCCACTGGATGAAATGAATGGTCATCATCATTCTTGATGGACAAACAACACACACACACACACACACACACACACACACACACACACACACACACACACACACACACACACACACACACACACACGATGTGTGTGTGTGTGTGCGTGCGTGTGATGAGACGAGAAACATTGAAGAATATTGTGACAACTGCAAAGATCACCGAGAAAAGAGGCAGAGGCATACCAAGGGAAATTATGCTGGGTGGACTGAAACGGTCGCTTGGAAGAATATCATCATCAGAGTTGATTCAGAGCAATAAGGACTGTGTTATGTGGAAAACATGAACGCCTACGCCATCTGGCAAAGGACATGATGGTCATAATAGGCATGAGAATACCGCTGAGCAAATACGATAGGAGGCTTCCGATCACCAGAAGTTGTTAATAATATGAATAGTTAATAATAAGTAGTTAATAACTTAACCAACTATTTCTGGCTTCTTACCACTTTGACACTCTTAGGGGGCGGCATATCAAGAGACCGCTGTTGAATCAGACATAAATTAAGTAGAAAGTGCAAAAACAGACAATTTTAATGATGCTGCATTTAAAAATAGTGGTTGAAAAGGCAAGAGTTTCAAACTTGATTGCATCGGGTTTTACTCTCTGTAGTTCTGATTTTCCCCGCATAGTAGCTAAACGCTTGCAGAAACATAGCACAGAGCTCGAACTCCGTTGCTTCGACAACGACACCTAAGGGGTTTCCGGAGATTCAAAAAAAATAAAAATAAATACTGTCGAGAACCGTCGAAAGAAGTAGTCTGCAAATGTACCCATAATATTCTGAGCATGAGACAGACGGCTCAATCACTTAGCCATGGAGACACACAACTCCACAATTCCCCCACCCCATGATACTTCAATATAAAAACAACAGAGCATCTGGGAACTTTATTTGTCTTTATGTATCAACTTGATTTATAGGTGCATTGCGGGACCGGGTAATATTGCCTGCAGTCACCATGAAGGGCTGGACCTTCGGGCGGAAAAGAAGGGGGAAAATTGATAGAGTCTTCACAACAAGAGATTAGAATACATCAAGACGAATCAGCTTTAAAATGTGGATGGACTGTTTCTTGTCGTCGTTAAACACGATGGAGTGGCACATGAGGTTAGGTCAAGGGCACCTGCCACTTACAGGTTGTTCCAGACGATGGGGATTAATTCTAATGGAATTGATATAAACATTACATGTGGGTCGGGAGATACGTTAGTGAAGTGGCTAGCTGGCTTGTCTAACGACACTTAGGTTATGTGTTCGAATTCATTCGAGGTGGTTTTATTTTATTATTTAAATAAATTATATAGATCTTGGCTGTTAGGTTGACCCAGCCTGCAATGGATGCCAGGAAATGTCCCGGGATATAACAACAGACGGTGTGATACTGAACCCATCACCCATCGGGTGCCCAATTGTCTATGCAAAATAGGGATACCACCATATATCCGATGGATTCGAATGTTTGAAATTAACCCGGGCTCTAATTTAGACCTATCCTAAAATAGGTTAAATTAAATCTGGCTCTAATTTAGACCTACCCTAAAATAGGTAAAATTAAACCTGGCTCTAATTTAGATCTATCCTAAAATAGGTAACAAGAAATATCCCGGGAGGTAAAGGTGGCCGATGCGATTATGACAAAATCACCCACCGACTGAAGATTGCTATTTACAAATATGGGTCTAGCCCAGTGTACATTAAGGCGTGTAAATGGATCACTCAATTATTTTACCACATAGCCCCAATATGGGTTAAAACTCGGAGATGGGACCTCTATTGTTTAATATATGCAAGACAATTAGACAAGTAAAAGAATCGAGAGATGAAGAAGAAGATTGTCAGGTAAAGCCACGAGCAAGGTGAAACGGTAGGCAAAGATAGTATAGCCAGACATATTTTAAGTGTACTCCAATTTAAAGAATCTCTTAGGAAAGAACCTGAATAAAGAAAAAGAAATAATAACTAAGATGGATTGACTAAATAGGCAGTAACAAATAAAATCGAAATCCCATTGAAATCATTATCAAGTGCCATGCCGATAGGCGTGGGCGGTTATGGTTCGCTACCTCACATCAGAGTCTAATCAGATCTGTGTTCTTGTCCCAATCATCACATGCTGCCAAACCACCAAGGTATTTATCCCTTTGTCTTCCTCTTGCTCTCTCCCATCAAGCATGCCAGTTGTCACAAAATTTTCAAATCAGTTTCTCATCATAACATGTTCAAACAATGTTGACTGTCTACGTTTAATTTCCTCAATCCGTCTCTCACTTGTCTCTTGAATGACTGTCTCTTTTGATAATTTGTCTGTCCATGGTATTCTTTACATTTTATCACAATAACCACATTTCCACCGCCATTACAATTACAGATTGCCATTACATATTATTGTTCTTTCTGTCTGGCAGCTACTCAGCTTGTCTGTTAATTGGCCATGTCTCACACGTATACAACAATATGGGTTCTATATAACACGTCAACACTCTTTTTCTCAGAAGAAGAAGAAGAAGAAGAAGAAGAAGAAGAAGAAGAAGAAGAAGAAGAAGAAGAAGAAGAAGAAGAAGAAGAAGAAGAAGAAGCAGCAGCATCAGCAGCAGCAGCAGCAGCAGCAGCAGCGGCAGCAGAAAAAAAAAAGAGGGGAGAGGATGGACAGACACGCCATTGTACTGTAACATCAAGAGATGCAGATGTATATAATTCAGTAGTCCTATCCCTTAAGTAAGGACTTTGTCCGCGACGGCATTAAACCCAAGTATCACATTACAGTAATGAACCTGTTCTAGCCGTTTCACTTAAGCAGCCAGCTAAAGGGAATGTGAGTTAATTAAGCTCCAGTGTACATCGAGTGGCAGTCTGGAGTGTTTGGCTTTTGCTGTTCGCGCTTCACGACTTGTTTATGAAAATCAGTTTTATGAACATTTCACGAGTTCAAATACATTTAACTGATAGAAACTTGCCTCTTTAAATGTGCCATTCTGTCATCGTCTCGTTAATCTTTCTCACTATATGTTTTTCCGTCTAACTGTCTCTCTATCTATCGTTTCTTGATTCTAACAGTCTCCCTTCCACTCTCAGTGTTTCCATCTCTGTCTGGCTCTTTCTCTCTCTGCCTTGTCCTCTCGTTGAATGTCTTCAGTGTTCTCTTTGACTCCCTATATGTCTGGTTGGCCCTGCAACCAAAAATATTATATACAATTCTTAGAATGTTTCGTTTTATTAAAGTGATTATGAGTGTGAAGTCTTTGCCTGGTTCCTATTAACATAGATTTTGTTTCAGAAATGTTAATTTGCATGTGTTTTGCATGACTCCAGATAACTACACTATTTATTTCCTGTTGCAAGGATAATTCTAGCACATTACAATCAATAGCGTTTGTATATACTGTGCAGTCATCTGCAAATAGATCTCACGTCGACGACAGATATAAGGGAAGATCATTTATATACATGGCAAATAACAGAGGGCCAAGTATAGACCCCTGAGGTACACCATTATTAATGGTAATGGCTTGAGATAAAGATTTTGTATGTGATACTACTTGTTTTCTGTCTAATAAAAATGATGTTATTAATGACACTATACTAAAGCTTACTTTAACTGTTTATTTATTTATTTTGTTAAAATTACAATAGTATGATCTATCATATCGAATGCTTTTCTAAAGTCTATAAGTCCGCTCCACATAGAGTATTGTTGTTAATATTTTAATGCCAGTTTTCTATCATGTTTGTTAGGGCCGTATGACAAGAATGTTTTGGCCGAAATCCTAACTGACTGTCAACTATTAATTTGTGGCGAACTAAGTGCTCTAGTGTTGTTTTGTGGGTATAAAAAAGGTAAGAGGGTCATAATAATCATTAGCCCAATGGTTCTCCATCTTTTTTGGCCCATGCCCCCTTCACCATATTTTCAGAACGCGATCCCCCCCCCCCCCCCCCCCCTTCCTATCAAAAATTTGGCCCGTGCCACCCTTCACCGAATTTTCAGAACGCCATTCCCCCCCCCCCCCCTCTTTCATATTTCCTACCTAAAATCCCCCACCCCTACACAGTATACGTAAAAATGGAAGGTAAATTTAATAGCATATACTAAAACAAGTCTAGACATCCACATAAAACATGATTTGTGTCTGTCTGCCCTTTTCTAGGAGTACTGAATGTCGGCCAGATCCTCTTGTCACTCCCTGCCGCACCATTCTCTCCCTACCGTCCTCTGTTCTCCCACATTGGAGAGAATGGTGCGGCAGGGAGTGACAAGAGGATCTGGCCGACATTCAGTACTCCTAGAAAAGGGCAGACAGACACAAATCATGTTTTATGTGGATGTCTAGACTTGTTTTAGTATATGCTATTAAATTTACCTTCCATTTTTACGTATACTGTGTAGGGGTGGGGGATTTTTAGATAGGAAATATGAAAGGGGGGGGGGGGGAATGGCGTTCTGAAAATTCAACAAAATTTATAAAATTAATTCTAAAAGGATGAGACGTACATAACTGTAAAGTATGAAGGGAAAAACAATATCAAGTAATCGGTTCTTGTATTAACGCGATCTTGAAATGGTCTTCATCCCCCCCCCCCCCCCACCCTGGGGAGGGGGAATTGCCCACCGGTTGAGTACCACTGCATTAGCCTCTTTGGGCAGCAATCACCTTCAAATTAATACCCTATTTGTTACTGTCTCTGTCAATCAATCAATCATGTGCCATGCCGGAAAGCGTGGGCGGTCATGATTCGCCATTTCACTCGATCACCAGAGTCGTGGATCAGCTCAGTGTTCCTGTCTCGTCCATGCCATGTGGCCAAGCCATCCAGGTATTTTCCTCTCGGTCTTCCTCTTGGTCTGTTCCCTTCGATCTTGCCAGCTGTCACTAAGTTCTCCAGTCCATTTCTTCTCATAACACGTCCAAAAAATTTTGACTGTCTACGTCTAATTTCTCTAATCAATCTACGATTTTCATTTGTCTCTTGTAGTACTTGGTCATTGGTTTTTCTATCTGTCCATGGTATTCTTTGCATTTTCCTCAGAAACCACATTTCTGCAGCCATCAGATGTTTTTCTGCTTGACTGCACATTGTCCAAGTTTCACATCCATACAAAAGAACAGGCTCTATGTCTCAGTCACACTATAATTAATCTAAACCAGTGATGGACCCTAATTTAACTTTTCTTTGAGTTTGAAAGGAGTAGGGGTAATGATTGTAATCGAAAGAGGGTCGACTTCATTACATCATGTTTGATCCCATATGACTCGATCTCATTCTGTGGGAAGGCCAGTCGAATGCGTCGCGTAAAGTACGAACATGCTACAGTTCCAGCGACGACCCCCCAGGAGTCTCTGTGAAAATTGCACTAGTGAATCGGACCACTTCGGAATGCAAGGCATGCGGTCTAACCGCTTCACCACGGAGACATCCAAGTATTTCATATAACAAAGACACGCATACTAACATATATAATTCAACACATTATTGAGAGAATTGATGAATGTAAAGATTTCAATTTTCTCTATATTAAACACTGAACATAAAACTAAACAAAGAATTTATTAATAGGCACGTGATTTGTCTGGATGCTAGAAAAATAGATCTAGGGAACCATATCAATTTAAGACAAAAATAGATGTAGGTGTCCATGTCAGTTTAAAATAAAATTAGATCTAGGGGTCCATGTCAGTTTAAGAGTAAAATAGATCTAGGGGTCCATTTCAGTTTAAGATAAAAATAGATCTTGGGGTCCATGTCAGTTTAAAAGAAAATTAGATCTAGGGGTCCATGTCAGTTTAAGAGAAAAATAGATCTAGGGGTCCATTTCAGTATAAAAGAAAAATAGATCTAGGGGTCCATGTCAGTTTAAGAGAAAAATAGATCTAGGGATCCATGTCACTATAATATAAAAAATAGATCTAGGGGTCAATGTCAGTATAAGAGAAAAATTGATCTAGGGGTCCATGTCAGTATAAGAGAAAAATAGATCTAGGGGTCGATGTCAGTTTAAGAGAAAAATATATCTAGGGGTCCATGTCAGTATAAGAGAAAAATAGATCTAGGGGTCCATGTCAGTATAAGAGAAAAATAGATCTAGGGGTCCATGTCAGTATAAGAGAAAAATAGATCTAGG
>JACEFZ010028301.1:385000-403988 GCA_014155875.1 Cepaea nemoralis
GAGAACCTATAATCAAATAGATCACATTTTAATTAACAACAAAAATGCATCAAACATACAACAAGTTAGAAGCTATAGAGGAGCTGAGTGCCACAGCGACCACTTCCACGTTGGGTCCAAATTTAAAATAAAACTTCAGACAGCTTTCTATGCTAAACTACAAAGGTTACACCCAACATATAACAGAGAAAAACTACAAGAAATTACAGTCAAAGAGAAATTTGCAGATGAAATAAAATGTAAACTTGAAATTCTACAAAACCCGCTGGAGGAAAGCGTTGACCAAACTTGGTTGAACATCAAGAATACAATTCAATCTACTGGAGAAGAATGTCTCGGTGTGTTAACCACGCATAGAAAGAACAGATGGTTCCAATCCAAAATGTGAAGAAGCAGTCATTAGGAAAAAGAATGCCAGACAGCTATGGCTAAATGACATCAACAACATCCAAAAGGAAGCGCAATATAGAAATGAATGTAAAGAGGCTACAAAAATAGTTCGACAGCAGAAGCGAGAATATATGAGTAATATAATCAAAGATATGGAAACTAATCACCAGAAAAATGAATCCAGAAAGTTTTTTAAAGAACTGAAGTCAATGAAACGAGGGCACCAACACAACACATATGGTTTAAAAGACAAAAATGGGAATATGATAAATACCAATGAGGAAATGTGCAACACATGGAAAGAATATTTTGTTGAATTACTAAATTGTGAAGCTCCAAGTAACACTTTCCCACAGGAAGAGGTTCTAACGTGTGAACCACAAATTGAAGAACCTGCATTTGAAGAAATCCTATATGTAATCACACGACTTAAAAACAATAAGGCAACTGGGACTGATGGAATTGCTGCTGAATTTATAAAGGCAGGTGGCCATGCATTACATCTAAAGCTATACGAACTAATAAAAAAAAATCTGGAGGACTGAAGAATTACCCCATGACTGGAAAGAGTCATTATTGATACCTATCTTTAAGAAAGGAGACAAGTTCCAGTGTGAAAATTATAGAGGAATATCACTACTGTCCATAAGCTATAAGATACTATCCGCAGTATTACTAAATAGACTAAAACCATATTCAGAATACATATTAGGTGACTACCAGGCGGGTTTTAGACAAAACAGATCAACAATAGATCAGATATTTATCTTACGACAAATAGCCGAGAAAAATTGGGAATATAAAAGAGATCTCCATAACATTTTTGTGGATTTTAAAAAGGCTTATGATAGTGTCCATAGGAATAGTCTATGGAATGCTATGCGGGAATTTGGAATACCAAGGAAGTTAATCAACATGACCAGACTATGCATGGAAGATACTTATAATATAGTAACATATAAAGGCAGGAAATCAGACCCTTTCCAAATAACATCTGGCTTGAAACAGGGTGATGCACTATCGCCGCTACTCTTCAATCTGGCTCTAGAGAAAGTTGTAAGGAGGGTAAAGGAGGAATGTGATATTGGAGGAACATCCAAGCTGCTTGGTTATGCAGATGATATAGATATTATAGGGGAAAATGAACAAAAGACATTGGAAATATTGACTCACTTAAAGGAAAAAGCCCAACAGATGGGGCTGGTTATCAACCAAGATAAGACAGAATATATGGTAATTTCAAGAGAAGGAATGGCTAAAAACTCTGGCCACATACAAATAGATAATATGACCATTAAAAGAACGGAAACATACAAATACCTGGGTACAATCTTCAACTGCTCCAACATCATAAGGGAAGAAATACAAACTAGAATCAATTCTGGAAATAAGATATACTATGCACTACAACATCTACTAAAATCAAAGGCGCTATCTCGTAACACCAAGATCACAATATACAAAACACTGATCAGACCAGTTGTGCTGTATGGCTCTGAAACCTGGAGTACAACGAAAGGAGACGAAGCCTTGCTACAAACCTTTGAGAACAAAGTTTTAAGACGCATCTTTGGACCCATTAGGGATACACAAAGTGGAGAGTAGAAAAGAAGAAGTAACAAAGACATTTATGATCTGTTTAAGTCCCCGCTAATCACTGGTATCATGAAGGCTAATGGACTACAATGGCTGGGGTATATAGAAAGAATGGAAGATGATAGGGAAACAAAACTCGCTTTCACTCAGGAAATAAATGACCGTAGACCCCGAGGTAGACCAAGAAGACGGTGGAGAGATAATATATATACAGTCCTACAAGCACTTGGAATCAACGACTGGCAAGAGAAGGTCAATCAGAGAGACGAATGGAGACGGATTGTATCTGCAGCAAAGAACCTCAATGGCTCGGAACGCTGAAGAAGAAGAAGAAGATATATATATATATATATATATATATATATAGAGAGAGAGAGACACACACACACACATACACACACATAAGTAATTAGTACTACATTGGTAAGTACGTACATATGATAGCTATCACGCACGCACGGACGATGGTACATACCTATCTGCAAATCTACATACGCACATACAGGCACATAGACAAGCAGACAGACACACATACTCAGGCAACCACATACAGACAAAGAGACTCACAGACAGAGAGACAGGACAAAACAACATAATGAACTATGACTATGCTTCTATCACTTAAGTACAGTACAAATACACCAGGAAGACTAGTATGAAAATATAGCTTATATGATACGTACACAACTAACTGGAGTAAACTGTTTATAGCCGTTTAATCAAGAACTAAGAATGGCAGCAAGATACTTCATGGAAAATGAGTGATATCCGGCCGTTGTAACAGATTTGCCATAAGCAGGAACCCAGACATTCTAGTCCTCCTTAACTCCGTGTACTGCATCGCTGGATGATGAGTAATTGATGTGTAGTATGTCAAGAGATCTGTATCGGAGAGGTTAATAGTGGTATCTTACCACTGTATGGCTGTATCGGAGAGGTTATCACTGTCTGGCTGTATCGGAGAAGTTATCACTGACTGGCTGTATCGGAGAGATTACCACTGTATGGCTGTATCGGAGAGGTTAACAGTGGTAACTTACAACTGTATGGCTGTATCGGAGAGGTTATCACTCTCTGGCTGTATCGGAGAAGTTATCACTGACTGGCTGTATAGGAGAGGTTATCACTGTCTGGCTGTATCGGAGAGATTACCACTGTATGGCTGTATCGGAGAAGTTATCACTGACTGGCTGTATAGGAGAGGTTATCACTGTCTGGCTGTATCGGAGAGATTACCACTGTATGGCTGTATCGGGGAGGTTATCACTGTCTGGCTGTATCGGGGAGGTTATCACTGACTGGCTGTATCGGGGCGGTTATCACTGTCTGGCTTTATGGGGGAGGTTATCACTGTCTGGCTGTATCGGAGAGGTTATCACTGTCTGGCTGTATCGGAGAGGTTATCACTGACTAGCTGTATCGGAGAGGTTATCACTGTCTGGCTGTATCGGAGAGGTTATCACTGTCTGGCTGTATCGGAGAGGTTATCACTGTCTGGCTGTATCGGAGAGGTTATCACTGACTAGCTGTATCGGAGAGGTTATCACTGTCTGGCTGTATCGGAGAGGTTATCACTGTCTGGCTGTATGGGAGAGGTTATCACTGACTGGCTGTATCGGAGAGTTTATCACTGTCTGGCAGTATCGGAGAGGTTATCACTGTCTGGCTGTATCGGAGAGGTTATCACTGTCTGGCTGTATCGGAGAGGTTATCGCTGTCTGGCTGTATCGGAGAGTTTATCACTGTCTGGCTGTATCAGAGAGGTTATCACTGACTGGCTGTATCGGGGCGGTTATCACTGTCTGGCTGTATCGGGGCGGTTATCACTGTCTGGCTGTATCGGGGAGGTTATCACTGTCTGGCTGTATCGGAGAGGTTATCACTGTCTGGCTGTATCGGAGAGGTTATCACTGACTAGCTGTATCGGAGAGGTTATCACTGTCTGGCTGTATCGGAGAGGTTATCACTGTCTGGCTGTATCGGAGAGGTTATCACTGTCTGGCTGTATCGGGGCGGTTATCACTGTCTGGCTGTATCGGGGAGGTTATCACTGTCTGGCTGTATCGGAGAGGTTATCACTGTCTGGCTGTATCGGAGAGGTTATCACTGACTAGCTGTATCGGAGAGGTTATTACTGTCTGGCTGTATCGGGGAGGTTATCACTGTCTGGCTGTATCGGGGAGGTTATCACTGTCTGGCTGTATCGGGGAGGTTATCACTGTCTGGCTGTATCGGGGAGGTTATTACTGTCTGGCTGTATCGGGGAGGTTATCACTGTCTGGCTGTATCGGAGAGGTTATTACTGTCTGGCTGTATCGGGGAGGTTATCACTGTCCTGGCTGTATCGGAGAGGCTATCACTGTCTGGCTGTATCGGGAAGGTTAATACTGTCTGGCTGTATCGGGGAGGTTATCACTGTCTGGCTGTATCGGAGAGGCTACCACTGTCAGGCTGTATCGGGGAGGATACCACTGACTGGTTGTGTCGGGTAAGTTACCACTGTCATTGGGATGCCCGGCAAAAAGAGATCGTGTCGTATTAGATAAATCCTGGTGCAATGAAGTCCATCCTATTGCGTTTTAAATCCTTGTTTCTTCCCCTTTTGTTCCGATGAACTCAGCAGCTGTTCGGTTCACGGGAAGGGGGGGGGGGGGTTAGGGGGCTGCGGGGTCTCAAGGTTTGGTGTCCGCCTCGAGTGCTGGTGGTCCCGGGTTCAAGCACCGGTGAGGACCGGGATTTATTTCACGTGGACTTCTAGTAATAAAATTTCCCCAGGTCTCTGGGTAGTGAGATCGGACGCCCGTGTGTATTGTTGCGCACGTAAAAAAATCCATTGGCAGTTTGAAATCGAAAAAGAGTAGCCTAACGGCGCTCGCCGGGCAAAATTTCGAGTTAAAAATCTACCCAAAGTATTTCAGGATCCTTGCCGATGCTACAGAGTTCGTTCACTGAGCTGAGTTTCTCCAAACTCAGGTTTGAATTAGAATGAGAACGGGGCACTTATGGGTTACGCCCGTGTGCCGTGATGTTGATCCATCAACTAAACTAATTGTTCACAGGAAATCATCTATGGGAAATAATTACAACATCTTCCTCTTCTTTTAGGCCATATAGTATAGGACCGGTCTGCGGGTTTGATTCGCTTCTAGGCGGATTCTAATTGTAACACTTGAGCTGGGATCATGGGTCGACATAACTGAAAATGAATACCAGAAATTGTCTCGGAAAGTAAAGGAGGCTGGTTTGATACTGACCACAGCCGTTGTAATAGAGCCGCCATAAGGAGGAACATGGACACCAAAGCCCTCATCCACCAAGTGCCGATTGGTTTCACAAATACGAGTCTAGCACCATATCCCCAATGTGCCACAAGGGATGTGAAAGGGTCTCTTACTTACTACTTACATTTCACTTGTTTCTAATAATTTACCAAATACACTTTATCAAATGGCGAAACAAATGTCATAACATCTGATGGGAGGTGCCATTAAGAGATTAGAACAAGAATTACTAGCCTTGTGCAAGATGAAAAACAATTTTAAAAAAAAATGTTAAATGTCATTTGCAACGAAAAAAAGAGGCTTGAAGTGTTACATACCACCTGTTCTTTTGTGTGGATAACAAACGTGGACAATGAGCAGACAAACTAAAAAATATCTAAAGGCAGTGGACATGTGGTTTCTGTGGAAAATGCAAAGAATACCATGAGCAGACCAACAAACAAACAACAAACAAACAACAACAACAAACAAAAGTCCTACAAGAAGTAAATTAAATCCGTAAACTGATTAGAGAAATTATATAGAGAGTCAAATTATTTTTGTCCCGTTATGAGACAAAAATTAACTAGAGAACTTGGTTACAATTGGCAAGACTGAGAGGAAAATAACAAGGGAAGGCAGAGAAGTAAATATATGAATGGCTTGACCACAAGGCATGGTTGAAACAAGAACACAGAGCTGACCCACAACTCTGGTGATCGAGTGAGAGATGGCGAAACATGATCGCCAAGCTTATCGGCATGACATATGATGCTGATGAAATTTCTCTACTTGCATAGAGACAGATAGGCAGACAGACAGACATACAGACAGACAAACACAAACACACATATACATAATTAAGCATCATAACCAGGTAATGTTCAATCACTTGTGTACAGAACAAAGACAAATGGGAGACAAGCAATACACGCACAGAAAGACAGCTAAAACAAATATATACACGCCAGGAAGACAAATAATACGGACATAGCTTACACGATACCTACAGAAATAACTGGAGAAAACTGTTTATGACTGTATAAAGAATAACTAAGATTGACAGCATGATATTTCCTGGAAAATGAGTGATTTATGACCGTTGTAACAAAGCTGCCAGAAGGAGGGACCTAGACACTCTAGCCCTCGTTAATTCAATGTATTACATCGCAGGATGGTGAATTATTGATGGGTGGTTGTCCAGACACAGCTGTCTGTATCGGGTAGCTTACCACTGTCTGGCTACTGCTGTCTGAATGTATTACCAAAAATCGGCAGCTGCATGTATAGCGGTTCCTAAATATTTATCTGTGTATATTCAAGAAACTGATGGATGTGACAGAAAATGACACGACCTTGTTGTACGTTATTTGTACTATTCCATTACAAATGTTGAATCTCCTTTGCAAGACGTTGCAACCACCACAAAACTCAGGTTGATTTACTAATGAATTTTGCGCTTAGCAGTTTGCCATTGCTTTCTGAACAAGAAATCAACGTCTAAATCCATTTGACTTGTTAAAGGCACAATCCAACTATCTCATAGTTAACGCACCGGACGTTTAAGAACGGTGGCTCTGATTACTGGTACACAATGGGAAATACGAGTGACTATTATATCTTACTTTTCTTATAGGCCATGTCGTATAGAATTTGACTGTATGTTCAGTTACAACTACTTGATGGCGTGGGAGCAGTGATAGTGTAGTGACTTCACTCTCGCCTGCCCTCCTAGTGGTCATCGTTTCGATCTCCATCTGGGCGGATTCGAATTGTAAAAATTGACTTGGGCTCCCACTTCGACTCAGCCAAATATTATCAGTACAAAGTGTCCTCGAAGGTTCCAACATATGGCCACCGGCCTGACAAGCAAGCTTACTAGCCACTGAGCTATCAAGTGGCCTCGAGGTATGGTGTCCGCCTCGAGTGCTGGAGGTCCCGGGTTCAGTCCCGGTAGGTGACATATCAGTGGGTTGGTCACTTATGAGATAGAAGAGTGACCAGGCTCTTGTGTATTTTGATACGGTGCTACATGTACTTTTTCTGCAAGTGGGAGACCGCTAATATTCTAGGGTCGGCCCAGACTTCATCAGGAGTGTGACGGGTGATATAGTACGACAGCAAGGAAGGATCCTTGATCATCGGGGCAGTGTCAGTCAGGCAGTGGTACTTCGCTTGATCAGCCCGTGATTGGTTCATCTTGTACATAGTATCTTCTAGTCTGGCTTTCAGCCATCCTTCTCTGTGTTGTGGTTGACTTAGTTCAGAATTAAATTTTTGTTCTCTTAGCTATGACTTTGTGCAGTGATATGACTGGTGTCTTGTCCGAGCCCCCTTGGGGTAGGGAACCCTAGGTGAGGGAGGGGAGGTGCAGCTGTCCCGGCTTGTGTGGGGCCTGGTAGATGTAGAGTGCTATTGAGGTGGTTGGAGCAAAGGCTGGGGATATTATCTATCGTGGCAACCCAGTCCAAGCCCCGGCGGTCTTGTCACAATAGGTAAAAGTTATTATGCCTTTTTAAAGCATAAACTATCGTCTGTCAAGACGGCAAGGTGCTAATGAGTCCATACCGTGTGGCGTCTGTTCACAGTCTTCTGTTTCTTGTCTTGCCAGTTATTTCCTCTAATGTTTCTCCAAGCATTAAACAAATCGATACAAAACAAACAAAAATGTTATGGCGATCGTTTTGCACGTTTCCGATTTGTGAACCTTTCAAAAATAAAGTTCTTTCGGTCGTTCATTCGTTCGTTGGTTTAGTATTCCTATATGTCCTTACAGTACTTCAGTTCAGTGAATTATTGTATATTAGACTCGCCTACGTGGAGAGAGAAAGTTGTTGGACATCAATTTGTGGGCATGGTACATTTGTGTGTGTGTGTGTGTGTATATATATGTGTGTATATATATATATATATATATATATATATATATATATATATATATATATATATATATATATATATATATATATCAAGAAATAAGGTGGCCAGGAGAGGGTACTTTAAAGCAAAATGGAATGAATTATAATATATGGAGGAAACACCCAAAATAAACGTAAATTTGGAACAGGATTTGTCATAAAAAAAGAGTTATGGGGGAACGTTCTAAACTTAAAAGCTGTTAATGATAGGATTAGTAAATTGCGAATAAAAGGTAAATGGATAAATATAACGATGATTAATGTACGTGCACCTACTGAAGAGAAAGAAGATGATATTAAAGAAGACTTTTATAATGATCTGGAAGATGTCATAGAAGAAACCCCCAAACAGGAAGTCCTGATTATGCTGGGAGTCTTCAACGCAAAAATAGGTAGAGAGCAAACACATAAAAAAGTTGCCGGTATGGAAAGCCTACATACAACTTCAAATAATAATGGATGGAGAGTCATCAACCTAGCAGAAGCCAAAGGACTGCAGATCAGCAGTACCAGACTGCAAAGAAAGGATATACATAAACAAACTTGGAAATCATGTGACAAGAGAACCTGTAATCAAATAGATCACATTTTAATTAACAACAAAAATGCATCAAACATACAACAAGTTAGAAGCTATAGAGGAGCTGAGTGCCACAGCGACCACTTCCACGTTGGGTCCAAATTTAAAATAAAACTTCAGACAGCTTTCTATGCTAAACTACAAAGGTTACACCCAACATATAACAGAGAAAAACTACAAGAAATTACAGTCAAAGAGAAATTTGCAGATGAAATAAAATATAAAACTTGAAATTCTACAAAACCCGCTGGAGGAAAGCGTTGACCAAACTTGGTTGAACATCAAGAATACAATTCAATCTACTGGAGAAGAATGTCTCGGTGTGTTAACCACGCATAGAAAGAACAGATGGTTCCAATCCAAAATGTGAAGAAGCAGTCATTAGGAAAAAGAATGCCAGACAGCTATGGCTAAATGACATCAACAACATCCAAAAGGAAGCGCAATATAGAAATGAATGTAAAGAGGCTACAAAAATAGTTCGACAGCAGAAGCGAGAATATATGAGTAATATAATCAAAGATATGGAAACTAATCACCAGAAAAATGAATCCAGAAAGTTTTTTAAAGAACTGAAGTCAATGAAACGAGGGCACCAACACAACACATATGGTTTAAAAGACAAAAATGGGAATATGATAAATACCAATGAGGAAATTTTCAACACATGGAAAGAATATTTTGTTGAATTACTAAATTGTGAAGCTCCAAGTAACACTTTCCCACAGGAAGAGGTTCTAACTTGTGAACCACAAATTGAAGAACCTGCATTTGAAGAAATCCTATATGTAATCACACGACTTAAAAACAATAAGGCAACTGGGACTGATGGAATTGCTGCTGAATTTATAAAGGCAGGTGGCCATGCATTACATCTAAAGCTATACGAACTAATAATAAAAATCCAGAGGACTGAAGAATTACCCCATGACTGGAAAGAATCATTATTGATACCTATCTTTAAGAAAGGAGACAAGTCCCAGTGTGAAAATTATAGAGGAATATCACTACTGTCCATAAGCTATAAGATACTATCTGCAGTTTTACTAAATAGACTAAAGCCATATTCAGAATACATATTAGGTGACTACCAGGCGGGTTTTAGACAAAACATATCAACAATAGATCAGATATTTATCTTACGACAAATAGCCGAGAACAATTTGGAATATAAAAGAGATCTCCATAACATTTTTGTGGATTTTAAAAAGGCTTATGATAGTGTCCATAGGAAGAGTCTATGGAATGCTATGCGGGAATTTGGAATACCAAGGAAGTTAATCAACATGACCAGACTATGCATGGAGGATACTTATAATATAGTAACATATAAAGGCAGGAAATCAGACCCTTTCCAAATAACATCTGGCTTGAAACAGGGTGATGCACTATCGCCGCTACTCTTCAATCTGGCTCTAGAGAAAGTTGTAAGGAGGGTAAAGGAGGAATGTGATATTGGAGGAACATCCAAGCTGCTTGGTTATGCAGATGATATAGATATTATAGGGGAAAATGAATAAAAGACATTGGAAATATTGACTCACTTAAAGGAAAAAGCCCAACAAGATGGGGCTGGTTATCAACCAAGATAAGACAGAATATATGATAATTTCTAGAGAAGGAATGGCTAAAAGCTCTGGCCACATACAAATAGATAATATGACCATTAAAAGAACGGAAACATACAAATACCTGGGTACAATCTTCAACTGCTCCAACATCATAAGGGAAGAAATACAAACTAGAATCAATTCTGGAAATAAGATATACTATGCACTACAACATCTACTAAAATCAAAGGCGATATCTCATAATACCAAGATCACAGGATACAAAACATTGATCAGACCAGTTGTGCTGTATGGCTCTGAAACCTGGAGTACAACGAAAGGAGACGAAGCCTTGCTACAAACCTTTGAGAACAAAGTTTGAAGACGCATCTTTGGACCCATTAGGGATACACAAAGTGGAGAGTGGAAAAGAAGAAGTAACAAAGACATTTATGATCTGTTTAAGTCCCCGCTAATCACTGGTATCATGAAGGCTAATAGACTACAATGGCTCCCCCGATGTGTCTCCACCTTGCCGTGGTGGGGGAGCTTGCGTGTCCCATCGACCCCATGTGCTTGCCGATGGGTGAAAAACTACATATCGGACAGCATATGGGATAGGGACCAGACTAAGAGAGACACAACCTGCTGCTCTGCAGGTGAGACTGAGGATAGCAGTCTAAAATTTAAATCAGGCGCACGAAGGAAGAAGTTCTTGGTCCGGACAAAACACTAAAGGCTCCCTGTCGAGGGCTGTGGCTGAACGCCTCTAAGCCACAAACCCTCGGACCTGAGAGCCGGGCCGATAGCCACCTTTCGAAAAAAGGCGTGATACTGAGCAAGCTACATGCTCTGGTCTGATAGAAGTTCGAAGACTCTCAGCTGGGGGATATGAGAGATTCCCGTATGAGAGGGTCAGGCCGTTCCTCGTTCACCGCTGCACGAAGGTAAGGTGTTGAACCGGCAGCACAAGTAGCCTACCTCGTGAGCGAGTACAAAAAGTCAAAAAAGTGCCCCAGTCGAAGAAAATGGCTACGAAAACTGTATCTAACTCATAGAGTGTAGACAAAAGTGGAAGAACGTCTCAATGACGCAAAATGGAACGCACGGCGAGCGAACCTATTGCGTGGTCCGAAGTCAAAAGCAAAAGCTTACCGAGTGGGTGTCGCTTGCAGTCTGACCGTCCCTGGTGTGTGCTTGAGCGATCAGTGGCAAACGGGTTGCCCAACAAGTGGAAGTGAGGAACTAAAGCAGCCATGAGCAGGACGTGGCAACTCCTCGGGTGAGCCCAGTCACAGAGCAATATGTGCCGGCTCTGCAATTATGGAAGCCTCCTTGGATAGCGAGGGAATGCTCATGGTCTGCCCCTGCCTTCCCTTGAGGGCCGACCACGATGTCGTTCATCGTTCTGTCTTGACCAGCTGAGATGTTAGCGACATCACAACAGTCCAACGTGCCTCGAAACCAGAGGAAGGCTAACCTCATTAAAAAATGCCCGCTGAAGTCGGAAGTGTCGTCCTACGGGTGGCAAACTAAAAATTGACACTACGCAATTACGTCCGAGTGAAATGTCTCGTCCGAATGTCTCCTCGTGCTAGGAACAGCTCTGACTACCTAGTTTCCGAATGCCGCTCTTGTTCGGAACAGCTCTGACTGGGTAGTTTTCCGAATGTCTGTTGTGCCTGGAAAAGCTCTGATGGGCGCAACGACAAGCACATGTCCGAAAACTCGCTGAGTGGATGCCGTCTGCAAACCTGTCTGGTTTGTGCGGGAATGACCCGGGGAAACGAAATGACCAATATATTGAAGTGAGGATTTAAAGCAGCCATGAGCAGGACGTGACGATCTCCCTCGGTGAGCCCAGATCCAGGGCGTTATGTGTCGGCCCTGCAACTATGGAAGCAACCTTGGATGGCGGAAAATGCTATGGACTGTCCCTTGCCTTCCTTTGAGGGATGACCGTTGTCTTCGACCGTTCAACCTTGGCCAGCATGGTTGCAGATGGCACCACAAAAGTGAGAGTCTCCCAGGAATGCTACCTGGTCAAAAAAGCACGCTAAAGTCGATGTGTTGGCCTACGGGATTTCGGCCCAAGGGCGCATAACAGACACACCGCAATCACATCTGAAAAAACACTCCGGATGAACGAAAAGAAGAAGAAGACTACAATGGCTGGGGCATATAGAAAGAATGGAACATAATAGGGAAACAAAACTCGCTTACACTCAGGAAATAAATGACCGTAGACCCCGAGGTAGACCAAGAAGACGGTGGAGAGATAATATATATACAGACCTACAAGCACTTGGAATCAACGACTGGCAAGAGAAGGTCAACCAGAGAGACGAATGGAGACGGATTGTATCTGCAGCAAAGAACCTCAATGGCTCGGAACGCTGAAGAAGAAGAAGATATATATATATATACTAGCTGACCCGGCCCGGCTTCGCCCAGTCCTTGGTGGGGAGCATCTAATTTAATTCATATAAGTAGTCATATAAGTTCCCGTTCCCGTTACCGACTGTCTGTCTGTCTGTCTGTCTGTCTGTCTGTCTGTCTGTCTGTCTGTCTGTCTGTCTGTCTGTCTGTCTGTCTGTCTGTCTGTCTGTCTGTCTGTCTGTCTGTCTGTCTGTCTGACCCGGCCCGGCATTGCCCAGCTCCTGGTGTGGAGCATCTCATTTAATTCATATAAGTAGTCATATAAGTTCCCGTTCCCGACTGTCTATCTGTCTGTCTATCTGTTTGTCTATCTGTCTGCCTGACCCTGCCCGGTTTCGCCCAGTCCCTGGTGGGGAGCATCTCATTTAATTCATATAAGTAGTCATATAAGTTCCCGTTTCCGTTACCGACTGTCTGTCTGTCTGTCTGTCTGTCTGTCTGTCTGTCTGTCTGTCTGACCCGGCCCGGCATCGCCCAGCTCCTGGTGTGGAGCATCTCATTTAATTCATATAAGTAGTCATATAAGCTCACGTTCC
This sequence comes from Cepaea nemoralis, assembly GCA_014155875.1. NCBI lineage: Eukaryota > Metazoa > Mollusca > Gastropoda > Stylommatophora > Helicidae > Cepaea > Cepaea nemoralis. The sequence continues at coordinate 398,270 of JACEFZ010028301.1, forward strand.
CGTTCCCGATTATCTATCTGTCTGTCTGTCTGTCTGTCTGTCTGTCAGTCTGTCTATCTGTCTTCTATCTGTCTGATCCGGCCCGGCTTCGCCCAGCCCCTGATGGGGAGCATCTCATTTAATTCATATGAGTAGTCATATAAGTTCCCGTTCCCGTACTGTCTGTCTGTCTGTCTGTCTGTCTGTCTGTCTGTCTGTCTGTCTGTCTGTCTGTCTGTCTGTCTGTCTGTCTGTCTGTCTGTCTGTCTGTCTAATCATTTATTGGTTGCAGTTAGAACAACCTTAGATAAACGAAGACCAACTTGGTAATATATTAACTTGGGTAAATGGAGCAGCGGCAGCAGCAGCAGAAGAAGAAGAAAAAGGAGGAGTAGGAGCTGGGAGGAGGAAGAGGGAGGAGGAGGGAGGAGGAGGAGAAAGAGAGAAGAGGAGGATGGAGGAGGGAGAGGGAGGAGGGGGAGGAGAAGAGGAAGAGGGTAGGAGGTGGAGGAGGGGAGAGGAGGAGGAGGAGGAATATAACGCATATGCCTGTAGATTTAATAATGGCTGAGGTTGTTCCATGTCTTCTTAGAGTTGGCGACAGTGTAAAGAAATATAAAATCTTCAAACTTGATAGAGATAAGGTAACTATTATTTATTCATTCTTTAAGCAAAAAAAAGATGAGTTACAATGTTATGCATTATGCATTATTTTTATGAAAACTTTGAAAATGCCTTACAGATTGTATCATTATTTATTATAACTCATATGCCGGTACATAACTATGGACAAAGAGTTTATAAATCTTTGAAAACGATGCCACAATATGACTATAAGTTATACAGAAAAGTTATGCCCCTTGAAATAACTTTTACAGAGGTAAGTCCCCTGAGATAGATGAAATTATAATGAAAAATGAAATAATTTTGGGTAAGCAGCCGATTTCATACTAAAAAAATATGACAGTGGGCTGCGCTGGAATGAAAGGAAGACGTGTAAAAAATTTCATCTCAATGGGATGGGCCGTTCGCGAGCGCATTAGGGACATATAGACAGACAGACAGACGGACGGAGATCGCCTTTTATATATAAGATATACCCATCCATGTTGGGTTTTCCTCTTGTCCGCTTACTCGTTAGGCCTCCCTCCATATACATCTTTTCCAGACTCTACACGCCCAAAGTATTTCATTTCCCTCACTTTCGTTTGTCTTAATAACCACATTTCTTTGACAATGAATCCCTGTTGAACGGTTCAGTGTGTTCTCTATTTCGCCCATGCAGGAGGAGGAGAGGTAGGAGGAGGGAGGAGGCGGAGAGAGTAGGAGGAGGGAGGAGGCGGAGGGAGAAGGAAGAGGGAGGAGGAAGAGGGAGAAGGAGGAGGGAGAAGGAGGAGAAGGAGGGGAGGAGGAGGAGGGAAGAGGAGGAGGGGAGGAGAAGGAGGGAGGAGGAGGAATGTGAAGGGAGGAGAGGGAGGAGGTAGAGGGAGGAGGAGGAGGAGGGAGGCGGAGAGAGGAGGAGGGAGGAGGAGGAAGAGGGAGGAGGAGGAATGTGAAGGGAGGAGGGGGGAGGAGGTAGAGGGAGGAGGAGGGAGGAGGAGGGATTAGGAGGAGGAGGGAGGAGTAGGGTGGAGGAGGAGGCGAGGAGGAGGGAGGAGGAAGAGGGAGGAGGAGGGAGAAGGAGGGAGGAGGAGAACGCAGGAGGAGAAGGGAGCAGGAGGAGGATAGGGAGGAGGAGGGAGAGGGAGGAGGAGGGAGGAGGAGGAGAGAGTAGGAGGAGGGAGGAGGCGGAGGGAGAAGGAAGAGGGAGGAGGAAGAGGGAGAAGGAGGAGGGAGAAGGAGGAGAAGGAAGAGGGAGGAGGAAGAGGGAGAAGGAGGAGGGAGAAGGAGGAGAAGGAGGGGAGGAGGAGGAGGGAAGAGGAGGAGGGGAGGAGGAGGAGGAGGAGGAGGAATGTGAAGGGAGGAGGAGGGAGGAGGTAGAGGAGGAGGAGGAGGGAGGCGGAGAGAGGAGGAGGGAGGAGGAGGAAGAGGGAGGAGGAGGAATGTGAAGGGAGGAGGGGGGAGGAGGTAGAGGGGAGGAGGGAGGAGGAGGATTAGGAGGAGGAGGGAGGAGTAGGGTGGAGGAGGAGGCGAGGAGGAGGGAGGAGGAAGAGGGAGGAGGAGGGAGAAGGAGGAGGAGGAGAACGCAGGAGGAGAAGGGAGCAGGAGGAGGATAGGGAGGAGGAGGGAGAGGGAGGAGGAAGGAGGAGGAGGAGAGAGTAGGAGGAGAGAGGAGGCGGAGGGAGAAGGAAGAGGGAGGAGGAAGAGGGAGAAGGAGGAGGGAGGAGGAGAAGGAAGAGGGAGGAGGAAGAGGGAGAAGGAGGAGGGAGAAGGAGGAGAAGGAGGGGGAGGAAGAGGGAGGGAAGAGGAGGAGGGGGAGAAGGAGGGAGGAGGAGGAATGTGAAGGGAGGAGGAGGGAGGAGGTAGAGGGAGGAGGAGGAGGAGGGAGGCGGAGAGAGGAGGAGGGAGGAGGAGGAAGAGGGAGGAGGAGGAATGTGAAGGGAGGAGGGGGAGGAGGTAGAGGGAGGAGGAGGGAGGAGGAGGAGGTAGAGGGAGGAGGAGGGAGGAGGAGGGAGGAGGAGGAGGGGAGGAGGAGGAGGGAGGAGGCGAGGGGGGAGGAGGAGGAAGGAGGAGGGGGAGGAGGGAGGAGGAGGGAGGAAGAAGGAGGAGGAGGGAGGAGGAGTGATGAGGAGGAGGGTGGAGGAGGAGGGAGGAGGAGGAGGAGGAGGGAGGAGGAGGGATGAGGAGGAGGGAGGAGGAGAAGAGGGAGGAGGAGGAATGTGAAGGGAGGAGGAGGGAGGAGGTAGAGGGAGGAGGAGGAGGGAGGAGGAGGAGGAGGAGGAGGAGAGGAGGAGGAGGAAGGAGGAGGGGGAGGAGGAGGAGGAGGAGGAGGGAGGAAGGATGAGGAGGGATGAGGAGGATGAGGAGGAGGAGGAGGAAGAGGGAGGAGGAGGAATGTGAAGGGAGGAGGAGGTAGAGGGAGGAGGAGGAGGGAGGAGGAGAGGGGAGGAGGAGGGATGAGGAGGAGGGAGGAGGAGGGATGAGGAGGAGGGAGGAGGAGGAAGAGGGAGGAGGAGGAATGTGAAGGGAGGAGGAGGGAGGAGGTAGAGGGAGGAGGAGGAGGGAGGGAGGAGTGAGGAGGCGGAGAGGGAGGAGGAGAAGGAGGAGGGGAGGAGGGAGGAGGAGGAGGGAGAAGAAGGAAGGAGGAGGAGGAAGGAGGGAGAGGAAGGAGGGAGAATGAGGAGGGGAGGAAGGAAAGGAGGTGGAAGGGGAGGAGGAGGGAGGAGGAAAGAGGTAGGGGGAGGAGGAGGTAGAGGGAGGAGGAGGAGGAAGGAAAGGGAGGAGGAAGAGGAGGAGAAGGGAGGAGGAGGGTGGAGGGAGGAGGAGGAGGGAGGAGGTAGGAGGAGGAAGAGGGAAGAGGGAGAAGAAGGGAGAAGGAGGAGGGAGGATGATGAGGGAGAAGGAGGCAGGAGGAGGAGGAGGAGGCAGGAGGAGGAGGGATGAGGAGGGAGAGGAGGAGGAGGGAAGATGAGGGAGGAGGGGGGAGGAGGCGGAGGGAGTAGGAGGGAGGAGGATGGAGGAGGAGGGGAGAGGAAGAGGGAGAAGGAGGAGGGAGGAGGGAGAGGGATGAGAGGGAGGAGGAAGAGGAGAAGGGTGGAGGGAGGAGGTAGAGGGAGGAGAAGAGAGGGGGAGAGAGTTCGCCATTCCGAATTCATACTCGTCTAGTTCTTCCCTTCTACACGACTGTAGATAACTTCCTTACACATAAAAAGATGAATTGTTATTGATATTGCCGTGGCATGGAGGAATATCAGCAGCAGAGTTGATCCAAAAAACCAAAGACTGAGATCTACGGAGAGCCATGAACGCCTACGCCAGCCGGCACGGCACTTGATGATGATGATTGCCGTGTGACGATTCTGTGTAGTCACGTCATTTTCTTCCCTTTCCCTAGCGTTTTGGTTCGGGGATTCTTTCATCATCATCATCATATATTTACGTACGTATTTTGGGAGGGGGAGGAGGGAGGAGGAGGAAGAAGAAAAAAAAACTATGACAGTTGACAGCTCTGGAATGAAAGGAAGGCGTGTAGAAAATTTCATCTCAATCGGATGGGCCGTTCGCGAACAAATAAAGGACATACATATTTACATACATACATACATAATATTACATACATACACTTTGTTTTATAATATAGACTAGCTGACCCGGCCCGGCTTCGCCCAGTCCTTGGTGGGGAGCATCTCATTTAATTCATATAAGTAGTCATATAAGTTCCCGTTCCCGTTACCGACTGTCTGTCTGTCTCTGTCTGTCTGTCTGTCTGTCTGTCTGTCTGTCTGTCTGTCTGTCTTGTCTGACCCGGCCCGGCATTGCCCAGCTCCTGGTGTGGAGCATCTCATTTAATTCATATAAGTAGTCATATAAGTTCCCGTTCCCGACTGTCTATCTGTCTGTCTATCTGTTTGTCTATCTGTCTGCCTGACCCTGCCCGGTTTCGCCCAGTCCCTGGTGGGGAGCATCTCATTTAATTCATATAAGTAGTCATATAAGTTCCCGTTTCCGTTACCGACTGTCTGTCTGTCTGTCTGTCTGTCTGTCTGACCCGGCCCGGCATCGCCCAGCTCCTGGTGTGGAGCATCTCATTTAATTCATATAAGTAGTCATATAAGCTCACGTTCCCGTTCCCGACTATCTATCTGTCTGTCTGTCTGTCTATCTGTCTGTCTATCTGTCTGATCCGGCCCGGCTTCGCCCAGAACCTGACAAGCAATGCCAAGTTGAAAACATGAAATGGAAAACTGAATTATTGAATTCAAGAAATATTCACTATAGTTATATTGTCTGCTGTAGAGTCGAGAATCTTGCAGGATCGTCACATAATGAGCATGATTTCGTGAAGTATGTACGGTCAGCCTAAAGTAATACAATAATGTAGTCCTCACTTGCCTGTGGCTGATTTCGTTTTAAATAAGACAATTTTAGAGGCAGTAATAGTGATTATTTCTTCATTAGGTTAAACATCAACAATGAGACTCTTGAGTCATTTGCACTCGTAATGACGTGACAGTTTTTATGTAACACTTGCTGAGGCTACTTTAAATAATTTGCAAATAGATAAACTAACTTTGTATTGAGAAACTTGACATGAAGAATATCATACAAATGTGTTATTTAAAGTAATAAACTCCTGAACAGAAAGAGTTATTATATAGCAGTTTGAAATACAGAAAGTGAAAGCAACAAATAAACTTGCAACTGATACGGGCATTTGCTGTGAATATACGATGTTATGCACCTATTTTCTAAACACAACTGCACTTGATGTTGTTATATTGTGCTGGCATGCTGGAAGTACCACATGGACCCCGGCACTTAAATCAACATCTTCTGACAATCATGTTTAGAGGATAATCAATGTTGGATCCAAGTGGTTCAGAGGCAGGAGTCTAAAGCAATAATCAAGGCAGAATGGGTTAAAGTTACACGAGGGCAGCTTTGTCAAATATACCCCAAAACTAAAGGTGTTAGATTACGACTATGACATAAAGCCAAAAATTTCCCCAGGATCAAATGTGTTAAAGAAACACCAGAACATAATGCATTTAAAAAGCATGAAGACATTTGTACTTTTCTATCTATTTTTCTCCTCATCTCCTATTTCTATCCTCGCTCATCTCTACTCTTTCTCTCCTTT
>JACEFZ010028302.1:0-22500 GCA_014155875.1 Cepaea nemoralis
CAACAAGATCATTGATGAAGATTAGAAAAAGTGTGGGGGACAAGACTCCGCCCTGGGGGACACCGTGACGCAGTAGTACTTTCTTGCTCTTGAGTCCGTCTATCTGTACTCGGGCTCTTCTGTTGTGCAAGTATGCTTTCACCCATTTGTACATTCTTCCATTGGCTTTGCAGTTTCTCAGTTTCTTCATCAGACCTTCTTTCCAGACTTTGTCAAAGGCGTTCTTCAGATCTATCCATGCCGCAAGCACCAGCTTCTTCTCTTGGAATGCATCCTCAATTTCTTGAGAGAGGTAGATTGTCTGATCTTCCGTAGAGTAGCACTGCCTAAAGCCAGCCTGCTGTGGCACAATGATGTTTTTACTTTCAATGTACCACTGCAGTCTGTGATTGATGATGCGCTCCAGTGTTTTGCAGAGACAGCTGGTGAGGCTAATTGGTCTGTAGCTAGAGGCAATGGAACCATCTTTCCCTGATTTTAGGAGGGGTATCATGATTGCTTCTCTCCAGGCTTGTGGAACACTGCCTAAGGTCCAGCTGTTATGAAGATCTGCAACAGCTTTGCTTTGGCCTCTGTTCCTAGGTTCCTGATCATTTCATTGGAGATACCATCAGCTCCTGGTGACTTTCTCATTTTCAGTTTTGATATGGCTAGCTCCAGTTCGCTGATTGTGATGGGTGCCTCCAGAACCTCATGTACTATTTCCTTCTGTCCTGTATGTTGTCGTTTCTCTCGAATCTCTTATTGTTTCTCTGGACTAATTTTGATATTGCTATCTTGTGCGAATGAGTCCGCAAAATGGTCAGCTGCTTGCTTTCTTGTTAAGATTTTTCCATCTTTATGTAGCGCAATTTTTGAGTTTCTCCCTGTGCCCTCGTCATTAAGCTGTTTTATTAGCTTCCACAATTTCCTTGTGTCTCTTTCAAAGTTCAGAGACTCCGTTTTCTCCTGCCAGCTTTTCCGTCTAGCCTGCAGCTTGGCCCTTTGAAATTTGGCTTTTGCATGCTGGAATTTATTGTGGTGCTCTTGGCTGGGTGTGGCCTGTGCTTGCTTTCTACACACTTCAACATCATTGTGCAACTGTTCCAGTTCACTACTCCAGTAGGGTTTATATTGTTTACGGGCTCCTCTTGGTACTGTTTCTCGCGCTGCCTGTAGTATGCATTTCCCAAACTCTTCAACTACTTTATTTATGTCTTTCTCAGTGTTCAGGTTTCTAACCAATATGCTGGTGCGATGCTTGTAGATTGCCCAGTCTGCTTTCTTGTAGTTCCACCTCGAGAGGGTGCTGCTTTCACTTACAAGCTCATTTTCTACGGTTAGAAAGACTGGCCGATGGTCACTGCCACCAAGTTGTTTCCCAACAATTCGTGTAATGTTCCACTCCAGGTCTGGTGAATGAAAAGCCAGGTCAGGTGTAGTTGTAGAGTGCCATGATCTCGAGTAGAAAGTATGTGGGTCGGACGGCTTGTTAATCAACATGAATCTATTCTCATCCTGCCAGTCTTCCAGTCTCTCTCCTCTCTGGTCCATGTGATCATAGCCCCAGCTCTGCGAGTGGCTGTTGAAATCGCCACACACAATCATTTTTTCTTTTAGTGGTAGTGTGTCCAGTGCCTGTGGGCGGTCACTTGGACAGTAGTAATTGATCAGATGTAGATCTGTATTACCTGTCTTAAGTTTAAGTGTCTGATACTCAGCCCCTTCTATGTAGACTTTGATTTGGGAAGCCATGATGTTATTTCTTACAAGGGTCAGTATCCCACCTTTTCGCCTGTCCTTTCGGTCAGATCGGTAACACTGGTAGCCTCTGATTTTGAAGGCTATATTTTCATTGAGGTGAGTTTCTTGCAAGCAACATATGCTTACTTTTTCTTGGTCCAAGATTTTTTCTAATTCTATTTTTTTGTTGCTGACTCCCTCGGCATTCCAGTGCATTATTTTAAGTCTTTGTTTGGTAAGGCCAGTCATCCTATTCTCATGTCCCCTGGCTCCACAGGACATCTGAGAAGGACCTCCAGTAGTTGGGGTTGGACCCTTTCGAGACATAGGGCCCGGCACTACACCTGCCTGGGGGTCCAAAGCAGGGCGAGCACCATAACGATTATCAGTAGTCGACATATTTCATTTTGCGTGATTGCGTGGCATCCTGATTTCTGTGGTGCGCCTCTTGGCTGGTTGCCTCCGACTTCAGCACCTTTCTTTGCTAGAGCAGACTGTGGTCTCACTCGAGTGTAGATGTGTACACGCGCACACACCTGTCTGCGCATGCATGTACGTGCATACACATCTAGAGCATACTGGTTATTTTCCGGCGCCAGAGATTCGCCGTCGCCCCTTCTCCTGTTAGTTTAAACAGGTCCGCCGCGTGAAGGCAAGGAGTTGGACTTTTGCTGCATAGGTTATGTATTCACGAGCCATTGAGGTATTTAAGCAATGTTTGGCGCTCACCCCAACACCGCGCCTCGGCTACATACAGCAACATTTGGAACCCCCTCGAGTACTGATTTTGCATCTGTCAATAGCACCACAGGTTGTGTACCATTGCTGGTATTTAGTAATTTCTCTGTTGATATCTTGATTGCCTCAATTTCAGCATCGTAGTTATGGCAGTACTTTCCTGTTGGTACTCTGGCTGTGTCCCTGGTATTATTTGGGTATTCTATGTACACTCCCGCTCCTCCATTTCGAACAGCATTTTGTGCTCACCCATCTGTGTAGACTCGGATCCAGAGGTCCTGTGGGTATTCTTCATCAAGGAAGCTGAGAGTGGCTGTTTCTGCGCTGCACACTGTTCTGTTCTTCCTTGTCAAATATTCCTCTCACTTTTGTCTGGATTTGTAATGATAGTCTATGCTCATCTTTCCATGGAGTTCGCTCTGGAATAGTTGTTAGGGGGATACCAACTGTGGGCAGATCGGTGGTTTCTCTGCAGAGTCGTTTGCCTGGTGGATAAAACTACTTCTTTTCAACCGCCCCATAGCTAGGTTTTCAAATCTGTTCTTCATAGGGTGGCCTGGCAAGCTGAGGAACTTTTCTGCTTGTATTAGCGTTTTCGTATCTCTGCGCTCACTCAGTGCTTGTGTCCTCCCCATCTTCTCCATTTCCACTATAGGGGTTGATCTCATCCCTCCTGTGGTGACTCTAAGTGCTTGATTTTGCACTTTGTCCAGCTCTTGTAGTGTGGTTTTTGATGCCGAACACCACGCAGTTGACCCGTATTTCAGGTGTGGTCGTATGCTCTGTTGATAAACTTTGCTAAGTATTTTCCCACTGGCTCCCCATGTGGTTCCACTTAGCTTTCTCAGGATGGCTATTTTCCTTCTGGATTTTGCTACTACTTTGTTGATGTGCTTTCTCCATGTCAGCCTGCCATCAAATGTTACTCCAAGGTATGTTGGTTCTTTGTCTTCTCTTAGGTGTGTTCCATTTATCTGGATGGTCCCTGCCTTTTGTTTTGGAGAGAGGGTAAATAGGGTGGTGCTGCACTTGTCAGTGTTTATGCTAACACACCATCTATTTGCCCATGCAACAAATGTATCTACAGCTCTTTGTAGTAATCTGGTGGCCACTGATGCATGTTCATTTGTGTTCTATAGAACCAGTTCATCGGCGTACATTGCGGCTTTAATTCCATGCGGTAGATTAGCAACGAGATCATTGACGAAGATTAGAAAGAATGTGGGGGACAAGACTCCGCCCTGGGGAACACCGTGACGCAGTAGTACTTTCTTGCTCTTTAGTCCGTCTATCTGTACTCGGGCTCTTCTGTTGTGCTAGTATGCTTTCACCCATTTGTACATTCTTCCATTGACTTTGTAGTTTCTCAGTTTATTCATCAGACCTTCTTTCCAGACTTTGTCAAAGGCTTTCTTCAAATCTATCCATGTCGCAAGCACTAGCTTCTTCTCTTGGAATGCATCCTCAATTTCTTGAGAGAGGTAGGTTGTCTGATCTTTCGTAGAGTAGCACTGCCTAAAGCCAGCCTGCTGTGGCACAAGGATGTTTTTACTTTCAATGTACCACTGCAGTCTGTGATTGGTGATGCGCTCCAGTGTTTTGCAGAGACAGCTGGTGAAGCTAATTGGTCTGTAGCTAGAGACAATGGAACTATCTTTCCCTGATTTTAGGAGGGGTATCATGATTGCTTCTCTCAAGGCTTGTGGAACACTGCCTAAGGTCCAACTGTTATGGAAGATCTGCAACAGCTTTGCTTTGGCCTCTGTTCCTAGGTTCCTGATCATTTCATTGGAGATACCATCAGCTCCTGGTGACTTTCTCATTTCCAGTTTTGATATGGCTAGCTCCAGTTCGCTGATTGTGATGTGTGCCTCCAGAACCTCATGTACTATTTCCTTCTGTCCTGTATGTTGCCGTTTCTCTCGAATCTCTTCTTGTTTCTCTGGACTAATTTTGATATTGTTATCTTGTGCGAATGAGTCCGCAAAATGGTCAGCTGCTTGCTTTCTTGTTAAGATGTTTCCATCTTTATGTAGTGCAATTTTTGAGTTTCTCCCTGTGCCCTCATCGTTAAGTTGTTTTATTAGCTTCCACAATTTCCTTGTGTCTCTTTCAAAGTTCAGAGACTCTGTTTTTTCCTGCCATCTTTTCCGTCTAGCCTGCAGCTTGGCCCTTTGAAATTTGGCTTTTGCATGCTGGAATTTATTGTGGTGCTCTTGGCTGGGTGTGGCCTCTGCTTGCTTTCTACATACTTCCACATCATTATGCAACTGTTCCAGTTCACTACTCCAGTAGGGTTTATATTGTTTACGGGCTCCTCTTGGTACTGTTTCTCGCGCTGCCTATAGTATGCATTTCCCAAACTCTTCTACTACTTTATTTATGTCTTTCTCAGTGTTCAGGTTTCTAACCAGTATGCTGGTGCGATTCTTGTACATTGCCCAGTCTGCTTTCTTGTAGTTCCACCTCGAGAGGGTGCTGCTTTAACTTACAAGCTCATTTTCTACAGTTAGAAAGACGAGTCGATGGTCGCTGCCACCAAGTTGTTTCCCAACAATTCGTGTAATGTTCCACTCCAGGTCTGGTGAATGAAAGGCCAGGTCAGGTGTAGTTGTAGAGTGCCATGATCTCGAGTAGAAAGTATGTGGATCGGACGGCTTGTTAACCAAGATGAATCTGTTCTCATCCTGCCAGTCTTCCAGTCTCTCTCCTCTCTGGTCCATGTGATCATAGCCCCAACTCTGCGAGTGGCTGTTGAAATCGCCACACACAATCATTTTTTCTGTTAATGGTAGTGTGTCCAGTACCTGTGGGCGGTCACTTGGACAGTAGTAATTGATCAGATGTAGGTCTGTATAGCCTGTTTTAAGTTTAAGTGTCTGATATTCAGCCCCTTCCATATAGACTTCGATTTTGGAAGCAGTGATGTTATTTCTTTTACAAGGGTAAGTATCCCACCTTTTCGCCTGTCCTTTCGGTCAGATCGGTAACACTGGTAGCCTCTGATTTTGAAGGCTATATTTTCGTTGAGGTGAGTTTCTTGCAAGCAACATATGGTTACTTTTTCTTGGTCCAGGATGTTTTCTAATTCTACTTGTTTGTTGCTGACTCCCTCCGCATTCCAGTGCATTATTTTAAGAATATTAGTATGGCCAGCTGTTCTATTCTCATGTCCCCTGGCTCCACAGGACATCTGAGAAGGACCTCCAGTAGTTGGGGTTGGACCCTTTCGAGACATAGGGCCCGGCACTACACCTGCCTGGGGGTCCAAAGCAGGGCGAGCACCATAACTTTTAGCAGTAGTCGACATATTCCATTTTGCGTAATTGCGTGGCATCCTGATTTCTGTGGTGCGCCTCCTGGCTGGTTGCCTCCGTCTTCAGCACCTTTCCTTTGCTAGAGCAGACTGTGGTCTCCCTCGAGTTTAGATGTGTACACACGCACACACGTGTCTGTACATGCATGTATGTGTATACACATCTAGAGCACACTGGTTATTTTCCGGCGCCAGATAGTCGCCGTCGCCCCTTCTCCTGTTAGTGGAAACAGTTCCGCCACGTGAAGGCCAGGAGTTGGACTTTTGCTGCATAGGTTATGTATTCACGAGCCATTGTGGTATTTAAGCAATGTTGGGCGCTCACCCCAACACTGCGCCCCGGCTACATACAGCAACATTTGGAACCACTAGAACTGTCGTTATACCAGGCAGAGAGGTCCTGTATTGGAGAGGTTAATATATGATTTTGATGTCCTCATGCTCCAGGTGCTAAATACAGACAAATATCATTGTCCTGGGTACGCCAGTTATATAAACCCTACTGGGCAGAAGAGACATGGGCAAGGTCTGCGGTGAAGGAAGGAGTGAAGCATGTGGTACTTGACTTGGGCAAAGGAACACTGGGATTGGCTTAAGGAATTGGAGGAATTACCAGGTGATAGGCTACTCATATGTGGAGACTTCAATGCGAGGAACAGAGAATGGGACAGTAGTGGAGAAAACAGACAGGGAATTGCCCTTGCGGATGCCATAGTGGACTCCGATGTGGTCTGCATAAATGATGGTAGGCCGACTAGAATGGCAATGAGGCCTGGCGATACAGACACAGCTATTGACTTGGCACTTGTCTCCCAGTCATCAGTCCTTGATGTAAAGTGGACTGTTTTGAATGACCATGGGAGTGATCACACGCCGTGTTCAGTCCTGATCTATAAATCCAGGAAAGTAAAGGCTGGGAGAGCGCGCAAGACCTTCCGGTATGAGTGGACCTACAGCCTTCTTGGACGCCTCAGACAGGGGGCATTCAACAGGACTGTTAAAACTCCCTTTTTGCATCCCCCATGGTGGACTCCAGAAGTAGACCATGCTTGGAAAGCAAAGAGAGCTGCAGTGAAGCAGCTAAGGAAAGTGCGACAGACACCCCGAAGCTCACGAGATGAAGTGGATACAGCAGAAAATGTCAAGAAAGATAAGGTGGAGGTTTTCAAGCGCTGTGCTGCAGAAGCCAAAAACGCAAAATGGGAGTGTTTCATGAAGGAGATTGGAGGTGATAAAACTGCAAAATTTCTGGAAGCTGTACAGACAAATACAAAGAAATGATCGGCCTATGACAGTGGGAACAATTTATAGAAATGATGATGTGCGCGTGACAACAAACAAAGAGAAAGGGGAGGCGTTTCTACAGAGATTTTTAGAGCAGACCAATCACAGTGATGTGGACACCAGGGATGCAGTTAGAGAGGTGTTATCTGGCACTATGACGAATATGCATTATGAAGACATTATACGGGTTGAAGATGTTAAACATATTTTGAAAAAAGCAAAATACACGGTACCAGGGCCTGATGGGGTCAGGTATGGCCACATGAAGGCTTTGAGCGATGTAGACCTGAAGGAGATGACCAACTGCTTTAACCAGAGCATTAGGACAGCATAGTAGTTATTATATGACTACACAAAGGTTTTCGATAAAGTTAGACATGTCGACATGATAAGGATGCTTGAAGATCTACAAAATGATGGAAAAGACCTTAGACTTGTAACAAACATATATTGGAAACAACAAGGTGCCATAAGAATTGATAATGAAGTAGGTCAATATCAGCCTATTAATAGAGATGTGAGACAGGGATGTTAATGTCTCCACATCTTTTCCCCCTGTACAGTACAGTGAAAATATTTTCAGAAATATAGAAGATATGGAATTAATCAACATTGGAGGACGATACATCAATAACATTAGATATGCAGATGATACAGTCTTGATTGCAGATAATGAACAGGACCTGCAAAATTTAGTAGATGCGGTTGTTGCACACAGTGAACAACTAGGGTTATTAATTGAATTGTAAGAAGACACAGATTATGGTCGTCACTAGGATGGAAGAAATACCACAATGTAATATACAAGTAAATGGGCATATTCTTAAACAAGTGAATCGGAATAACTATCTCGGAACAGTCATAACATCTGATGGGAGATGTCTTGACGAGATTAGAACAAGAATTGCCATGGCGAAGGTAGCCTTTTGCGAGATGAAATAAATACTGACCAATAAAAAGATGTCATGTTGAAACGAGAAAAAGAGTGTTGAAGTGCTACATGGAACCTGTACTTTTATATGCATGTGAAGCGTGGACAATGAGCAGGCAAGCTGAAAAACGTCTGATGGCTGTGGAAATATTGTTTCTGAGGAAAATGCAAAGAATACCATGGACAGAGAGAAAAAAAACAATGAACAAGTCCTACAAGAAACAAATGAAGATCGTAAACTGATTAGAGACATTAGACGTAGAAAATAATTATGCATGTTATGAGAAGAAATGAATTGGAGAACTTGGTGACACCTGGCAAGATCGAGGGATGTAGACCGAAGGAAAGACCGAGAAGTAAATACCTGGATGGATTAGACACGTGACATGGTCGAGACAGAAACACAGAGCTGGTCCACGACTCTGTGGTGATCGAATGAGATGGCAAAACATGACCGCCCAAGCTTATCTGCATGGCACATGATGGATGGATAGCTCCCTGTTTATATCATCTCTTACGTTTCTCATTATATTTTCGGCGTACAGGTTAAACAAATAGCCGGACAGCACACATCTCTGACGGACTCCTTGCTTAATATCAAACCAATATGATTCTTGCCATCTATTCTAACCGCTGCTTGTTGGTGGTCTAGGTAGAGCATTCTTATGAGTTTTATTACATGTGATGGAAAGCCCATATTCCTTATGATTTCTCAAAGTTTCTGATGTTGTAAACAGTCAAATGCCTTTGAATAATCCACAAAACATGAGAATAGGTTTACATTAAATTCTCTACACTTCTCTATTATGAAACGTATGTTGAGAATGTCAACGTTGTTCCTCTACGTTGTCTAAATCCAGCTTGAACCACGTTTCTTTATGTGAGGGTGAAATGCGCAGCCCTTAAAGACTCGTATTGGGATATGATTATTTTAATCGCAATCAGTAAGAGATTTTTCAGACAGCGAAATCAATAAATGATACGAAAAACACAGTCAAGGTAATACTGTCACGAGAACAATGATCAAAATACAAGAACATGAAATCAAGATAGGAAAGCTAGAGTAGATCAGCCTTGTAATATTAACAAGAAATGCAACTTGAGAGCAATTCATTACCTTAAAGAGAAAAAAAAAGATCCGACTCTGACAAACTATTTTAAATTGATACACGAAAATTCACACACACACACACACACACACACACACACACACACACACGCGCGCGCGTGCACACACACGCACACACACACACACAAAACAAACAACGAAAACCAAGACTGTACAATTGTGTTTTGGTTTTAAGAACGGATTGTTGACCAGATTTTATGCCAAGGGTTTCTTCACTGTTCCACAAACTATGCTTCAACAGCAATATCACAGTAAAGCACTAGAAATGGCACACTACATTCCTTTCGCAAATCATATGGGCCTGGCCAGAGGAAAGGCGCGACCGCTTTCACAATTCTATTGGCCGGGGTACTGCAAAAGTGCAATCTCGATCTCGCCCAACGTGCCAAACGATGGTACAAAAAGGCAGACACACTATAGCCTATGTACAACCAACTGATCTTGCATCAAGGCAATTCCCAAAAGCTTCAGTAGACATTATTGGCTCCCTAAGCCACACTTCCAATAAATGGAATATATATATATATATATATATATATATATATATATATATATATATATATATATATATATATATATATATATATATATATATATATTTTTTTGGAGTCATATTTGTGTTGTACCGAGTTTAGTAAATTGTAATAGTACATTGATTCAACAATTTTCAGAACTGACACACATGTTTACAAAATTGTTGGTAAATAAATTAATGCACAGTTCAGACCTCGAAGTTTCACTTCAAAACATTCAGACATGCTTTTCACAGCCCTCAATTTATAAATTACGTAATTATAAATTATCATTCATTTTCAGAACAGATGCAAATGGCATCGCAGTGTCTGGTGTGCTGCTCCAGAGCTATGATGGAATTCTACACCCTACCTTGTAAGTCAGTCGGTAACTTCTGCCAGCGGAACAAAGATTTTCAACTCCAGAGCGGTCATTTTTGCGATAATAAACTTACCAAGTACCCCTTAGGAACTCATTTCAAGATTCAAATAGACAACAGCCCACTACTGGTATTACAAAATGGAAACCAAAAAGAATAACCGAACTGCCCAATGGGCGCTGATACTTGAATTTTTTTTTCGTCGAGATACAACACATCAGTGACAAAATCAACAACATTGCCGATCACATAACTAATAGTGTGTAAAATATTCGTTTCGACAACATTGAGAAGTTTTGACTGGAAAGAGAAAATGACATGTGTATTAATTTTTTTTAAAAAACACAACAACTATAGTATTCTTCTTCTTTCGTTCGCCTGAAATATGTCTATAACTGCAATGGTGTCTCTTGAATGAATCTAACTGTCTCTTTAGTTCACTCAGCGGTCCATAGTTTATCTTCCACTGTTGTCTCTCTGGGCCAGAAGGTTTGCCTGGATATGTTGTAGTTTGGGCAGTCCTGGAGTATGTGCTCTGCTGACTGCGACGCCAAACCACATGTGCACACTGGCTGAGTCACCTTATGCCTGCTAAGTTCAGAAAGTAGTGTCCTTAGAACTGGCAGTTTCCCAGATAGGAGCGCCTCTAGTACTGATTTTGCATCTGTCAGTATCACCACAGGGTGTGTACCATTGCTGGTATTTAGTAATATCTCTGTTGCAATCTTGATTGCCTCAATTTCAGCATCATAGTTATGGCACTACATTCCTGTTGGAACACTGGCGGTGTCCCTAGTATTATTTGGGTATTCTATGTACCCTCCCGCTCCTCCATTTCGAACATCATGTTGTGCTGACCCATCTGACTATAGTATTTTCATCAAAGAACCTTTCATATTTAATTCCAACAATGACATAATGGAAAACTGGAACAATGTGAACATTGCGTATGATCCAATGATAAATATAATTGTTGTATTTACGGACCTTTCTGTGTGATGATTCTAATCGATATAAAACGACGAATTAGATAAATTAATATGTATGAGTGTATAAATAACTTATTAAAATTGTACTAATTTTGTGTTAAGTTATGTTATGGATCAATGCTTGATATCCGTTTTCATAGGTGACATATCATGTGCGCTTATGGAAATAACGATACCCAGAGAATTATACTTAGGAAACTTAATGTTATACTGATATTTATTGAATAAATATAAAATTAATATCACCACATGAAATATACAACGATGAGATGATAGTTCGTAATTATATATCACGTATTTGTAAGTGACAGTATGCCCGAAGTCAATGGAAAGTCAAATCGCTCTCAATTAATATATGTGCACACGGAAATGTGTACCAACTAGAAAACTGAGGATCATACCACTGAGAAACTTGCACTTAAAGTTAGAATGGATGATAAATGATAAGTGGGAATGAATGCGTTATAATATCATATGGTGTATTTATCAACGTGTGAATGTATGAGACCGGGGTCTTAAGTGTCTGTCCTGTGTAGACCGGAAGACTCCTTGTCTCTGATGTTGCTTGAAAAAGGCCATGGAGCATTAAGCTAAACTCATTTAAAATCCTTCAGAGCTTAGATTTCAAAAGACAGAGAACACTAATTATCGAATATGGTAACACATAACCCATCTGTCTACGATTACTGTTATGAAGTTACCTCTCAAACGTATTGACTGGTATGACTGGTAATTAGACAAAAAAAGATGTGAAAACATTTCCAGGTAGTGCAAAGGCATTGTACATTGACAATTGTACAATTGACAGTACATTGACTTCGACTGCAAAGACAAGGGACACTACTTACAGTATGATGATAATGATAATATAAACATGTGACAGAAAAGAAATACTTCTCGTTGGTATTATAAGATGCCAAGGAGCGAGGACGTTTATATATATATATATATATATATATATATATATATATATATATATATATATATATATATATATATATATATATATATATATATCATGTGCCATGCCGGAAAGCGTGGGCGGTCATGACTCGCCATTTCACTCGATCACCGGTGTCGTGGATTAGCTCAGTGTTGTCTAATTCTCCTTGTTCGTTAATTAAAAATGAAAACCAAAATCGGCCACTGCAACCAAACCTTTACAAGACGACGCTGGATAGTTTTCTTCTCACAATCCATTTTAATATGACGATCTTGACATGTCAGAAACAAAGCAGTCGCTCCACAGAAATGTTCCAACTATACTTAACAACACATTATTCTAAACAAAGCGGCATAGTATTAGCCGTGCTGTAGTGACAAGAAGCCATGTCCGACGTGGACGCCAGCTCAAGTCTAACTGACTTTATCGTGACGTTTTCGTGCTTGCACCAAAACGTCTTGCACACTTTTCATTCTTCTTTAACTAATGCCGTGCAAATTGTGTCTTACAATCCATAGCCTGATCCAGGTATATGGCATTCACCCCCTCTACCTTTCAAAATGTTGAAAACATTTTGTTAGTTTATTCTGTTTGTTATACCTTGAAAGGAACGAAAAAGTGGTGTCGTCTGTCTGTCCCACTTAACTAACATTCATTATCTATCTAATAATTATTTAATATAATAATATAACTAATCAGTTATTAACAATCTAATAATACAATAGTCAAATAACAATAATTAATTCGATCAGCAATGTTATAACAGCACAATAGTTCTCTCTGTGTAAACAACGATCAATAGACGAATCGTATTTCTGTAACTATTCTTTTTGCTCCTTTAAGGATAAATCTAATGCTTTTCATTTCTTTCTCCAGCAGGATAAATCTTTTCCTTCAATCAACTGTTGTAATATGGTTCCATTGCCCAATGCTCACACATGTATGCAGAGAAGCTACTCATAATGCTTTCATCTGTCCATTGGTGCTAGTAAAATGCTGATTTTATATAATTATATGACTTAGTATCCATAAAATCATCTTAACTCTCTGACGGTCATATCTCGGTATCATATAGACTGCCTTAGCGTATTCAGCTCAAAGAGAGTTTCCCCAAACCTCTTAGTCTAATGACGTTGGTTAGTCCACAGTACACCTCCATATTCGTCTAGAGATGTAACGCATATCTTGGTACAATTCTAGTGTACTGTTATATATGTTTAGGGGAGTTACTTCTATCCCAGCACACCGCACTGCACTCTCACATTATGTGTGGTTCTCTCTGTACCTTTTTACTACTTATCGCTGCAATTACCCTTGATAAAAACAAATGGCAAACATTTGCGGATGATCAAGCAGTAATAGCAAAATCAAAAGCTGAATTACAAGACCACATAATAATCTAAATGAAATGTGTAGCTGTATAATAAAAATCAGCATAAGTAAAATATGTAAATACTTTCAAGTATCCAAGAAAAATAATATCTGATATCTACAGTTATGTTTTAAAATATCTATATGTGATGTAACACGATGATGTAAGACGATCACGTGCTGGTTTCACGTGCGAATAATATGAAATTCCTTTATTTGTGATGATGAGGTATGTAACGTATTTTACTATTTAGCAGTGTTTATATGAATTTGGAATGTGTTTTCGACGAATTGTTCTAGTATCTTGATTCCATTCTCATAACACAGTTCTCGATAATATCTTGTGTATGTTTTCCCTCAATTTAACAACGTCGTGTGTTCATAATTTGTCATTGTTAAATGAATTGTTATCCATAGTTGACACCGAAGTTGGGTAGATTGTCTTCTAGTATCAGATATTCCAATGCAGAAAACAACTGAGGTGGAGTTAATGATTGAGTAATCGGACATACATATACAGGAGGTCTCAAAACGATGTAACCACTCATCAGTTCGGGAGATCGATTGGCCTTGCTCGAAAAGTTAGTCTATCCTGAACACGTTGATCGGAATTTCTTCTGGTCTCGACATAATAGACGTAGATTAATAACCATTTGCGGGTTTGGAGATTCAATGTCTTTGCGTAATTCCTCAAAAGCAGTAAGATGTGAGATAATACCCCTAAAGTTGAAAGATGCATTGATATCCTTCAGATTTTGTAACCAAGGAAATTTGTCTTTTGATAATGAATGTTTGATTACTTCGGCCTTGACCAACCAGTACAATCTGGTCAATTGAATGTAGAATATTATCACTTCAGCACGTTTCGTGTACGCAATTCAGTCTTAAGCGAAGTATATATTATAAGATGTGATTATCATTTGATTTATTAACAACCCGTGTATTAGGTTCAGTGTATGTTTCGATAAGTTCTGTTTCTAAAGGTTGATGTAAAAATTGTTCATCACTGTTATGAAACTCGAATTTCGATGCAATCGACTTCTTTCAAGAGATTTCTCAAACCATGAAGAATATTTGAATATTTGAATTTTCTGAGAAACACTGGTTCATGATCTAGAAATAAGATTCAATTGATTTCATCCACGTGTTTGATTATCCTCCCCCGATGGTGTTTCCACCTTGTCGTGGTGGGGGAGCTTGAGTTTCTCAATGACCCTGAGAGCTATGCCGGCGGTAGCGTAGCTACCAGCAGGGCCTCCCAAGCCGGACAGGTCAAAGGGTAGAGAAAAGACAAAGAGAAACACCCTGGTCCTCCAGGTTGGGGGCTGAAGCGTGGGGTTAACATCCCCACCTTTGTAAAAACCTTTCTTTGTTACGAAACAAATACATGAGCCTCAATATCGGACTGACTTATCTGGACAACGACCTTGGAACGTTAAAGGACTTTTGAGATTTGGAACATGGAATGTACGGACACTATATCGAGCTGGAGCGGCCGTAGAACTAACCCGGGAGCTGGTTGAATATCAAATGGATATAACAGCAATTCAAGAAATAAGGTGGCCAGGAGAGGGTACTTTAGAGCAAAATGGAATGATTATAATATATGGAGGAAACACCCAAAATAAACATGAATTATGAACAGGATTTGTCATCAAAAAAAAGTTATGGGGGAACGTTTTAAACTTTAAACTTTTAATGACAGGATTAGTAAATTACGAATAAAAGGTAAATGGAAAAATATAACGATGATTAATGTACATGCACCTACTGAAGAGAAAGAAGATGATATTAAAGAAGACTTTTATAATGATCTGGAAGATGTCATAGAAGAAACCCCCAAACAGGACATCCTGATTGTGCTGGGAGACTTCAATGCAAAAATAGGTAGAGAGCAAACTAATAAAAAAGTGGCCGGTATGGAAAGCCTACATACAACTTCAAATGATAATGGATGGAGAGTCATCAACCTGGCAGAAGCCAAAGGACTGCAGATTAGCAGTACCAGACTACAAAGAAAGGATATACACAAACAAACTTGGAAATCATGTGACAAGAGAACCTATAATCAAATAGATCACATTTTAATTAACAACAGAAATGCATCAAACATACAGCAAGTCAGAAGTTATAGAGGAGCTGAGTGCCACAGTGACCACTTCCTCGTTGGAGCAAAATTTAAAATAAAACTTAAGAGAGCTTTCTATACTAAATTACAAAGATTACACCCAACATATAACAGAGAAAAACTACAAGACATTACAGTCAAAGAGAAATTTACAGATGAAATAAAATGTAAACTTGAAACTCTGCAAAACCCTTTGGAGGAAAGCGTTGACCAAACTTGGTTGAACATCAAGAATACAATTCAATCTACCGCAGAAGAATGTCTCGGTGTGTTAACCACGCATAGAAAGAACAGATGGTTCAATCAAAAATGTGAAGAAGCAGTCATTAGGAAGAAGAATGCCAGACATGTATGGTTAAATGACATCAATAACATCCAAAAGGAAGAGCATTATAGAAATGAATGTAAAGAGGCTACAAAAATAGTCAGACAGCAGAAGCGAGAATATATGAGTAATATAATCAAAGATATGGAAACTAATCACCAGAAAAATTAATCCAGAAATATTTTTAAAGAACTGAAGTCAATGAAACGAGGGCACCAACAAAACACATATGGTTTAAAAGACAAAAATGGGAATATGATAAATACCAATGAGGAAATGTGCAACACATGGAAAGAATATTTTATTGAATTACTAAATTGTGAAGCTCCAAGTAACATTTTCCCACAGGAAGAGGTTCTAACATGCAAACCACAAATTGAAGAACCTACATTTGAAGAAATCCTATATGTAATCACACGACTTAAAAACAATAAGGCAACTGGGACTGATGGAATTGCTGTTGAATTTATAAAGGCAGGTGGCCATGCATTACATCTAAAGCTATATGAACTAATAATAAAGATCTGGAGGACAGAAGAATTACCCCATGACTGGAAAGAGTCATTATTGATACCTATCTTTAAGAAAGGAGACAAGTTCCAATGTGGAAATTATAGAGGAATATCACTACTGTCCACAAGCTATAAGATACTATCCGCAGATACTTACTAAATAGACTAAAACCATATTCAGAAGACATATTAGGTGACTACCAGGAAGGTTTTAGACAAAACAGATCAACAATAGATCAGATAATTTATCTTACGACAAATAGCCGAGAAACATTGGGAATATAAAAGAGATCTCCATAACATTTTTGTGGATTTTAAAAAGGCTTATGATAGTGTCCATAGGAATAGTCTATGGAATGCTATGCAGGAATTTGGAATACCAAGGAAGTTAATCAACATGACCAGACTATGCATGGAAGATACTTATAATATAGTAACATATAGAGGCAGGAAATCAGACCCCTTCCAAATAACATCTGGCTTGAAACAGGGTGATGCACTATCGCCGCTACTCTTCAATCTGGCTCTAGAGAAAGTTGTAAGGAAGGTAAAGGAGGAATGTGATATTGGAGGAACATCCAAGCTGCTTGGTTATGCAGATGATATAGATATTATAGGGCAAAGTGAACAAAAGACATTGGAAATATTGACTCACTTAAAGGAAAAAGCCCAACAGATGGGGCTGGTTAACAACCAAGATAAGACAGAATATATGGTAATTTCAAGAGACGGAATGGCTAAAAACTCTGGCCACATACAAATAGATAATATGACCATTAAAAGAACGGAAACATACAAATACCTGGGTATAATCTTCAACTGCTCCAACATCATAAGGGAAGAAATACAAACTAGAATCAACTCTGGAAATAAGATATACTATGCACTACAACATCTACTAAAATCAAAGGCGCTATCTCGTAACACCAAAATCACAATATACAAAACACTGATCAGACCAGTTGTGCTGTATGGCACTGAAACCTGGAGTACAACGAAAAGAGACGAAGCATTGTTACAAACCTTTGAGAACAAAATTTTAAGACGCATCTTTGGACCCATTAGGGATACACATAGTGGAGAGTGGAAAAGAAGAAGTAACAAAGACATTTATGATCTGTGTAAGTCCCCGCTAATCACTGGTATCATGAAGGCTAATAGACTACAATGGCTGGGGCATATAGAAAGAATGGAAGATAATAGGGAAACAAAACTCGCTTACACTCAGGAAATAAATGACCGCAGACCCCGAGGTAGACCAAGATGGCGGTGGAGAGATAATACATGTACAGACCTACAAGCACTTGGAATCAACGACTGGCAAGAAAAGGTCCACCAGAGAGACGAATGGAGACGGATTGTATTTGCAGCAAAGAACCTCAATGGCTCGGAACGCTGAAGAAGAATAAGAAGAAGAAGAAAAAGTTTGAGTATCAACGCTAACGCATCAGTTTGACTTCATCCAAAAACATATCGTTTCCAAGAATTCAACGTTGATTTATGAAAATTTCAAAGTTCAGTGTACTGTGACAAATTTATATGTAATTTATGTGGCTTCACAACTTAAAAGTACTTGATGTTTCATTCAGTTTTGTGTTGTCGTATTCCAAAACATTTCTTTCGAATGTTCTCGGTGAATAGCGTATATTGACCTCCTCTGACAACTGTTGTTTCTCTTTCATGACGTTTCATTCTGTGTAACAACAAACATGTTGGTACTGAAGAACATAGGTTTAAGCTTTCCAATAACAGTAACACTGATCAAGAACCGGAGAGAAAAATGCGAACTGAAATATATTGAATCCTGACATGTAGCCCTTACAGTTCAATGCCGTTTTATTAAGCATTTTTTTTTTACAACGTTAATATCAGATAATCTGTAGTTGCCTCTTTCGGAGTGCCTGTTAGACCAGGTCAGCATCCGAACTAAATGAGCACAAACTATGCAGATTTAAATGAATAAGTTGTAATACTGCTGACCATAGCCCTGATTAACATATACAGTTGATCAACATCTTCCCTCTCAACCTGTCTGTTTCTGTTATTTTGCCCTTCCATGTCGTTCGTAACCAAGTTTATAACACATACGTCTAGTTGAAGTGAGTATTTCGTGACAGTATAGTGTCACTGAACGCTTTCATCCGATTCAACACAAATGTAACCTCAAAAGTTTATTTCTCAATTAATTTCTCGTTGAAATATTTTGCTGTATCTGAGAATACAAATGGAAATTGAAGATGTGCACGGTCAAGATAATTAGGTGTTCGGAAATTGTGTAAATTCTCCATCAGTGCAACCAATCTGTTGTTTGTTCGAGTAAATGTACGTACTAAATAATGGTGGACAAATGAATCTTCAATGCCGACACTTATTATTGGCTGTATGAACGTTCTCAAGTCATTTTCGTCTGTTAACTGTCTGTGACAGATGTTAAATTCTAATATGTGATACATCAAGCACAATTGTATCTTCTCAGGCATTAATGCTGTAAAGAATTTACTCAACGTAGCTCGCCTTCAATGAACAGCGCTTTGGATTAAAACCATAAGAACAGATGAAATCGAATCGTTGACATGATTGCGTCAGAATCAATCTCTGTTTAATTTGATAAACAACTTATTAGTTGTAGCATATCATTCAATAGTCATCAAATTCTACCGTGTCTGGTGAACTTCCAGGACGGACGGTAAGTATATATTTTATATTATATATTAAATATTAGCTTGACAAACCTTTTAAGTGACTGTTCTAGATTCACGATCTATGTCTTTCAATTCACCTTCCCTCTATTCCACAGGTCCATCTGTTGCCGTTCTGAATTCTTACTAAACAGTTGATTCATTGTCAGCATGCTCTTCTGAGAGTGTGTTCACAATATCTTTTCTATCAGTAATTGTAATTGTCGTTTACACAGTATTTCCGTTTCTTCATACTGTAGACTACAGACTGTTGGATGACTGAATATCGTTTCCCGGATGTGTTGTACACAACCAAAATAATGATGTCATGCTAAGTTCTAAACGCTTTTGTCCATGTGTTAGAGATTATTCCACCTTGAGTAAATTATATATAATGACGTCATGATAAAAATCCTGCATGCGACCTTGACCTTCACGAGTATTTGCTCGATCTATTGTATGAATGTTAAATTGTTACCAATATGTCATAAATTAATAATAAATCACAGGTTCATAATTACCACTGCGAAAACCCCCATGCCAAGGAGCGATGGGCTCGTTTAATATATATATGTTGTCTCATTCTCCTTGTTCGTTAATTAAAAAGTGAAGACCAAAATCGGCCACTGCAACCAAACCTTTAAAAGACGACGCTGGGTAGTTTTCTTCTCACAATCCATTTTAATATGACGATCTTGACATGTCAGAACAAAAGCAGTCGTTCCACAGAAACTTCCAACTATACCTAACAACACATTATTCTAAAACAAAGCGGCATAATATTAGCCATGCTGTAGTGACAAGAAACCATGTCCGACGTGGACGGCAGCTCAAGTCTAACTAACTTTATCGTGACGTTTTTGTGCTTGCACCAAAACGTCTTGCACACTTATCATTCTTTTGAAACTAATGCCGTGCAAAGTGTGTCTTACCATCCATAGCCTGATCCAGGTATATGGCATAAGACAATAGGTTTGTCACATTTCCAAAATTAGAAGGTGTAAAATGTGGAAAAAAAGGGGGGGGGGGGGGGGGGGTGTCACAGCCCTATATATATATATATATATATATATATATATATATATATATATATATATATATATATATATATATATATATATATATATATATATATATATATCATCATTGGCACCTTGCCGTCTTGACAGACGATAGTTTGTGCTTTAAAAAGGCATAATAACTTTTAACTATGGCGGTAGCGAGTGTGACTGATAAGGCCAATTTGCGCTGTAAATGTCCGTTCACAGTGGGTGCATGTGAACACGTGGTCATTTCCACCATCATGCACCATCTTACGTCTCAAACGCTTGGTGTGTGACTTTTCTGCAATAATTTTCTCCTTTGACTTTATTCCATTTCTGATATTTGCCCTCCATGCAACACGTTCAGCGGCGACTTGCTCCCAATGTGCATTATCAATGCCTGTATCAATCATGTCCCGCTTACACACATCTTTGTATCGTAGTAGAGGCCGACCCTGAGATCTCTTACCCATCTGTAATTCACCAAAAAAGATATCCTTTGGTATTCTACCATCATCCATCCTCCTAAGATGTCCTATCCATCTAAGTCTACGAAGACTGAGCATGGAATAAACTGTCACACAACCTGATCTTTCCAATACTTCAGTATTTGTGATTTTGTCTTGCCACTTAATACCAAGAATTCTTCGCAGACACCGCATATGAAAGCTGTTTAAATTGTTCTCTTGGTGTGAGTAAGTTGTCCAGGTTTCACTGCCATAGAGAAGAGTACTAAGGACACAGGCTTGATAGACAAGGACTTTTGTTTTGGCAGTAAGCTTCCTGTTCTCCCAGACTCTTTTTCTTAACCCTATTCATTGTTGTTGCTGCCTTACCAATCCGGATGTTGATTTCCTGATCTAGGGATAATTTGCTATTTACCACTGATCCTAGATATGTAAAATGGTCTACTATCTCTAGTTCGGCGTCGTCAATAAAGATTGATGGTACCCCATGTGCACCTTGTGACATAATCTGTGTCTTCTTTTTGCTAATTGTTAAACCAAATTCAGAACAAGCATTGGAGAATGCAGATAGTAGACATTGCAATTCTTCCTCAGAGTGGGTCGTAACTGCAGCATCATCTGCAAAAAGCAACTCTCTGATCAGTACCCTCCTAATTTTGGTCTTAGCCTTCAATCTCTGAGCATTGTAGAGGCCGCCATCTGAGCGTGAGTGAATGTATATACCACCATCCTGATCACGAAATGCATATTTCAGTAGAAGTGAAAAGTATATTCCAAAGAGGGTGGGAGCTAGTACACAACCTTGCTTAACTCCACTCTTGATTTCAAATTCTTCAGAAGTTGCACCATCAAACTTGATTATACCCTTCATGCCTGTGTGGAACGATTCCACAATGGACAGAAGAGTTGGTGGGCAGCCAATCTTCTTTAGTGCCTTGAACAGACCCTCACGACTGACCAAATCAAATGCCTTTGTGAGGTCGATGAAGGCAATAAACAGTGGTTGATTCTGTTCACGGCATTTTTCTTGCATTTGTCGCAATGAGAATATCATATCAGTGGTAGACCGGTTCTGTCGAAAGCCACACTGTGATTCAGGGTAGACTTGATCTCCTAGGACTTGAAGTCTGCGCAGAACAATTCTGGCAAATACTTTTCCAACAATACATAGAAGTGAGATACCCCTATAGTTGTTGCAGTCGCTCCGATCGCCCTTGTTCTTGAACAGTGTTATGATGCTTGAATCTTTGAAATCCTGTGGGACTTGTCCTTCACGCCAGCATAGCTCTATTAGCTGGTGGATCTGTAGAGCGAGTGTGTCTTGCCCACTCCTGATAACCTCTATTGGAATCCCATCCTTACCTGGAGCCTTGCCAGATGCAAGTTCATTTATAGCACACTTAACTTCTGTTATGGTGGGAAGTGTGTCCAGGTGGTCAAGAGTTGGTAGAGCCTCTATGGCGTTAAGGGCATCATCCGCTAGTTTGGTCTCACTTGAGTAAAGCTCCAAATAGTGCTCTACCCATCTGTCCATCTGCTGTTTCTTATCAGTGATGACTTCTCCAGTCAAGGTTTTCAGCGGTGCACTTCTTTTGATCACTGGACCACAGGCTTTCTTTATTCCTTCATACATGCTTCTTATGTCTCCCTTATCACTTGCGATTTGAATGGACTCACATAACTTGATCCAATAATCATTTGCACACTGCCTGGCAGCCTTTTGCACATCCTTCCTAGCTTGCCTTAGCTCACTCAGAGTGTTACGCGTTGGTCTTTCCTTGTTTCTTAAGAGAGCTTTCTTCTTCTTATCAATCAAGGGCTGCAGAGTCTCGCTGTTGGCCGCAAACCAGTCCTGCCTCTTATGATCCACAGTGCCGTAAACCCCTACGGCAGTTTTATAAAGAGTTTCCTTAATTTGACCCCACTTTTCATTTACTGTACAATTTTCTGGTGTATCAGTGAAAGCGTCTTCAAGTTGCTGTTGAAACTGAAAGCACTTTTCAGGATCATGAGTGTTAATAATATTAATCCT
>JACEFZ010028302.1:25000-47500 GCA_014155875.1 Cepaea nemoralis
TATCTTATTCCATGATATTAGAGTACAGTGCGTTAGTAAGAATGATTATTTATCTGTCTGGGTTTACTGGGCTCGTAATTGTTGCTCGAGTGTTTGGGGCTAACTAGCAGGTTAGCTGCCAACGAATTTTCAGTATTCTTCTATTAAAACACACACATGAAGCTTCTGTAGATTTAAAAAAATTATTTACTATTTATCCAGGATTCGGAACCATATGTTGAATTGGCCCTATGTCATTTACTGTCTTTTACTGCCAATATAGTACCTTGCGGTGTATGGCAGAGGGGTCTTTGAGCCTGAGGAATAAAGGCCGCCTGGCTAGTGCAGTCGCCGCGAACTGTGCAGGTTAGGATTTTCTTTTTGCCCCCGACAGAAAAAAATCCGACACCTTACCAAGGGATCGAACCCGGGCCTCCCGAATGAGAGTCCGGCGTTCTAGCCTCTCGGCCCTATGTAACATGCAATAATTCGTTTTCTAACTAACAATGTCAAGGATTGATTACATAAGATGTTCTTCTCTCCATTTGATAAGATGTCATGTTTTCTTACCTTATTATGTTATTTATCTCTGTGGTGCATCTTCCAACTGATGTTATCCATGTACCTGAATATTTGAATTTCTGCAATTGCTCCACAATAACGTTGTTTACTTTAGTTGTACACTTGGGCACGATCTGTTTCTTTGATATAGCCAAGACTTGTTCACATATTTCAAACTAAGGCCGATTTTCCCCCATTTAGAACCACTGTATTTATCATTTTATGCTGTTCCTAAGATCCTACTTAGATAAATGTGCCAATTCTAGAGCTAATGAAACCTGTTCGACAGGGGCTAAAAGTTTTGAGGGTTGTAAGTGGGGGAGGGGATGAGAGAGAGAGAGAGAGAGAGAGAGAGAGAGAGAGAGAGAGAGAGAGAGAGAGAGAGAGAGAGAGAGAGAGAGAGAGAGAGAGAGGGAGCGCTTGCGTCCCTACAGATTCAGACGCTTTAACTGTGGCTCTCAGCAGAGGGATATGGCTGAACTAGTGGCGATACATGGCATGATTTGTCTTGTTCATTCATTCATTCATTCATTCATTCATTCATTGGCATGTCCTTTGGAGAACCTTGCTCCCATAACCTTCGGAAAACTTCTCGGTCATAAGCAATACATCTGCTCCGATACACCCATCTGGATATCATCTGCCACATCCTACATCGGTCTTGTCTTTGACCTTGCTCTTTCTCTCTTCCCGTCCATTATTGTTCTCTCCAAACTTTCATCATTGGGGGGCGGAACATTAATAACATTAGATATGCGGATGATACAGTATTGATTGCAAACAATTAGCAGGGTATGCAAAATTTAGTAGATACAGTTTTTGCGCACAGTCAAAAACAAGGGTTAGAATTAAATTGTAAGAAGACACATAGTATGGTCGTCACTAGGACGAAAGAAATACCACAATGTAATTTACAGGTAAATGGGAATATTCTAAACAAGAGAATCGGTACAATGATCTCGGAACAGTCATAACATATGTTGGAATGACTTGAAGAGATTAGGAAAAAAAAAATCGCCATGACGACGGTAGCCTTTTGCACGATGAAAAACAAACTGACCAATAAAAAGATGTCAATTGCAACGAGAAAAAGAATGTTGAGGTGCTACATAGAACCTGTGCTGACCTTATCTGGCAAAGGTCTGACGAGAATAAGGGCAAAGCCCTTTTTGAATGCTATCTAGAGCAGAGCAACTAGACAGACATGAGAGGCCGAATTTTTGCCAAGGCGGTTACCTCAGATAGGTGTAAATAGGTGTAAGGCTTAGACCATTGCAGTTGAAGACACAGTGACAGTGAAAGAGATCAGGGCTGTGCTTCGACGAACAAAAAACAGCCCACCAGGGCTAGATGTTATAAGGTATGACAGCATCAATATGTGTACCGACAACGAGCTAGAGGAACTAGCAGACATGTACAACAACAGCATATGGAGTGCTAGCATCAAGGAAGAGTGGTTACACAGCTATCTGATTCCCTTGCCGAAGCCTGGCAAAAATCTCACAAAAATTCAGGGATATTGGGTAATAACCATGCAAAATACAATAGGCAAGCTGCTTGAGAAGTTAATTGCCAGGAAAATATCAAAACAACTAGAGAGGCAAGGTTGTTTCCCACCTACCATTGAAGGGTGCCGTCCAAACAGAGAAACCTGGACCAACGCAGCAGTTTTTGCCATGATGTCTATGAAGGTTTCCACTCAGGCATTGAAACATGTGCTGCAGCAATTAATCTTGAGGATGCGTACAACAGAGTACCATTTGATTTCTTAACGTTTCAGCTTCTTGAAATCAAGATAAGTCAATTCTTCCTTAGTTGGATCGCTGCAGCTCTCTTCCAGCGGAAAGTAGTTTTTAGATGTGGTAGTTGGACCTCTGTACCAACAACAATATAACCGAGCCTGCCACAGGGATTACCATTATCTCCTGGTGCTGCTCAACGCCTACACTGTGAGAATTACCGGCGAGCAGATCAGAGGATGCCGCCCTCCCTGGCCTAGGTGTTAACGTCTTTCTCCGTAATCCCGTATATTCTCTTGAGTAATGTAAACTGTGCGAGAATCGGTAGCGGTTCTCGCCGCATGGGTAACTTGCGGAATATGTGAGCCGGTCGCTCAGAAAAAAATGGCAAACTACTGAGCGTAATTTTGCCAAAAGATAAATAATCAGCTGAAAGATGCTGATGTTGATATCCTGTAAAGGATATGCAAACAAACAAAAGATCAGAGGATAGGGTAGGACATTGTCATATGCCGACGATGTAAAGGTGTATCGTCAGGGTAAGGATGGAGATCGAGTGGCTATGAATCTACAAACATAATTAAATCGGATAAGCACTTGGCGTGTGGAATCTGGGGCAATGGTCAACCCAACGAAGGCAGCAGTGACATGGTTCTCTTTAGTTAGTTAGTTAGTCAGTCAGTCAGTCAGTCAGTCAGTCAGTCAGTCAGTCAGTTAGTTAGTTAGTTAGTTAGTTAGTTAGTTAGTTAGTCATTGCAAATCGAACTATTCAGTCCATAAGTGCTCGGATCCCTTCCTCAGCAACTCCCGCAGTGTGTAGCGGCTAACGACACCAGTTCCGTGTTGGTTTATTAATCTTCTTTGGCTTCCTGCGTAGTGTTCTTGTTTGGCCACATCTCTTTTAACTTGCTGTTCTCGGAGCCTGACCATGGTTGTAGACTCATAGTAATCACTTGGTTCTTGTAAACGACTTACTTCTCGTAGAGCAATCAGAATGTCTGCCTGGTCCATGGCTCGTCCGCCTTCCACAGTAGCCCGACCTACAAGCCTGTCAGCCTGCTCATTTTCTTGTACATCCGCATGCCCTGACACGAAAATGAAAATAATTTTTGCTAACCGAGACCACTCCAGAGACAGCAGCCACTCTCTTCGGACCCACCCCATCTCTATCTTCCTGAGCATACTCATTGAGTCACTAAGGACATGCCCGATTAAATGTCTGTGTCTCGAGCCACGTTATTGCTTTACTTACTGCCATCACTTCCATAGTCAGGCTACTTGTGGTCAAAGCAAAAGCACCTTTGACTCTTCCTTCACAATTTTCCCTCCGGCCTGAGCCGTAAAGGCCCATAAACTTCTCATTCTTCGAACGATCGACCCAACCGTGTAAATGACAGCATCATCCTCTACATATTCTCGAAGATCAGAGCCTGTTGATTCCGCCTCCACAGCAGCTAGATTTTCTTGTCTGCATTTCCTGTCCAGTTGGATGCACACTGAAAAGGATGTACTGGATTCTGTTAGCACTTGTACCCACTCCTCGCCAGGTTTTAAGTCCTCAAGTGAACACACCTGCTAAAGAATGTCTTCGGCTTGACCCATCCACGACTTTCCTCTTTTTAACCTGCTGTCGTGTCCTCCTTTAAAGTGTCGTCCCTGGAGTGAGGAGAGTCAACACCCACATTATAATATTGTTTCCCTTATCAATATCCTGGAGAATCCACCAGCTTCCGTCCAACACACTCCATCAGCCCATGGACACCTTTTCCTATCACTCTCTCACTGTCGTACTATGCCCCCTCTCATACTTCCCCAACGCAACATACTCAACAACTCTTGCTTCTAAAAATTAATAAAGATTAATTTATTAAAAGAAAAGTGTAACGTATATGAGACGTGTATGCTAAGAAAATGTGTGTCGTGTATTATAACATAAATGTATATGTCAGCCCTCAAAGTTCAGGATCATAGTGCACACATCATGGCAAGGATTACACGACATCACACGAGTCAGTACAATAGACCTCACCGAAGTCGTATCCTTCTCTCCAGACATGTCCTCCTCCAGGAGTTCTGATGACCATGAGATCTGAATCCCATGTAAATATATAATCCGTGGAAAATACTATTATTGTTCCTAACACAACAGTTCCTATTAGTTCTGTATTTTCACTCTTAAACAGTCAATGTATCTAGACAAAAATGGCTTGCTTTATTCACTAGATATAGTCTGAAAGTTCTGATTTCCTTGATACGTGGAACAACTACACTTCAATGTTTGGTTTCATCTAATGTGAACATCAGTTCCTACTGATCTAGTTCCTCATGGGCTGAACATCCATCACTTCAGGTGTGTTAACGATTGGTATTCACTCATGTAGGATACATATACCATTAGGCTCCACCGAGCAATGTGTATTAACTTCTTCCGTTGCGAAAGTTGCTGGCCCATCTCTCTACATCATGATTTATCCGGATCGGATTTTTCATTGGTTCCGGGTTATTCATTCCAACCAGAGGAACCTGTAAAATAAATCATACAACTGGTGATAGCCTCCCCGTCACTGATCTCTATTGGATGATCGTGGCCATCGGCCTCGCTCAGAAAATAAAGTGAACCTACTCTGTCAGGGACAGATGACTGAACACATAGGTTAACATCAGGCCAAGACAAGAAAAAAAAATCAACAAACAGAATGCCGAACCCCGCCCACCAGGGACACCTACTGGAATATCCCAATTATCCCTCATTACTCAATTCTCAACTAGTAAAGCTTATCACACTTCACTAATCTATTTTCAACTAACAGAGCTAAGTATCACTCTCTAGTTTTAACAAGTCTACAGTCTATATTAATTAGAACTAATTATAATAGGTTCTACCTTAGGCAAAACCGCCTCATTCCGGGATGGCTACTACACTTTGCCATAACGACACATGCTAGTTAATATTAAATTAATCTAACACTGTAGAGCTCTCCCACAAACACGTTTTTGGTCAACTCCCCATATCCGATCATGGTTTTTGGCAAAACCTAAAATTGGTCACGTGACGGTATTGATGTCCTGCAGGTGTTATTTGGGCATATCATCCATTGTCAAGAATCCATTTTCCCTGGCCTAGTCACTGTCAGAGTTGTCATCACTTGTTTTGACATCCCCAACAAGCTAGCGAGTTACTGTATGATCCCAACAACGGGTTTCCCCAACAAGCTGCCAATCTTCTTGATGTCCGGAAACTATAAATTGACAGACGGACTGTTTTCTTCCGAGCTGAGTACTTCCGCTTCCAATCCGACCTGTTTCTAAACTGTCAAAGCGATGTATGATTCAGCTCACCCACTTCCCCTACACATCTGCAGCTGTTAACTTTGTTCGACCCGTGATGGCTGACATCCGATTGCAACCAGGATCCGACGGGTTCCATCTGTATTCAAATGTTGACAAACTGTCAAAGCGATGCAGGGATTTGTCTCACTCACCACCGAATGTTCCCAATCCGTCGACCAGATGTAAACACGTGCAGCTACATTTTCTAGATTTGTTGAAACAACCCTTGGCCTCGAACATCCGCTAATACAGAACGCCTTTATTCTCATAATGGTTAAATCACGTTGGTCCATCATGTGACACCTGCTGCCCTTTACCTTTCTTAATCTCGCTATGCGGTGGATGTTGAGTGTTTCCGTTGACTCTGAAGTAGGCACGTGCTCGGCAAATTTGTATTCTGTCCCTCATGATTGGAAAACCAAGAAGGTAGCGGATCGCCCTGCATGCTGTATCTCTTGTACATCCAAGAATAATACGCATAGCTTCATTCTGTATCCTTTCCATACTTTCCATCTGCTTATGGCTGAGAGTTAGGATCGCCATCGCATACTCCAAAACAGAAAGGACCTGACTCTCGTAAAAAAAAGTCATAGATTGCGCTGCTTTTACAGTTGCTGCCACCATCATCCGCACCGCAGCCATACACAGCTTGTCCTTTGTTATCACTTGATCTACGTGCTCAGTATAAGCGAGGCTTCGATAAAATCGTATCCCCAGCTAATTCATTGCCTGCGTTCTTTTCACAGTCTCTGAACAAAGATTTACAGTTTTCGTTGGGGTGTTGACAATATGGTTATTCAAAGAGAACCATGCCACTGTTGCTTTTGTTGGGTTGACATTGCCCCAGCTTCAACACACCAAGTGCTTACGCGATTGAGTCCGGTTTGTAGTTCCACAGCAACCTGATCTCTATCCTTACGCTGACGATACACTAAAACAACGTCTGCATACGACAATGTCCTCCCCGGTGCTATGATTTGCTCGCTGGCGAATCTCACAGTGTAGGCGTTAAAAGCACCGGAGATAATGGAGATCCCTGTTGTAGGCCAGGATATATTGTTGTTGGTTCCGAATTTTAGCTGCCACATCTAAAAACTACTTTCCGTTGGAAGAAGGCTGCAGCGATCCAACTAAGGAGGAAAGGACTTAACTTGAGTTCACAAAGCTGAAGCATTAAAAAACCCAATGTTATTCTGTTGTATGCGTCCTCAAGATTAATCGCTGAAGCACATGTTTCAATGCCTGAGTGGAAACCTTCATAGACATCATGGCAAAAACTGCTGCATTGGTCCAAGTTTCTCTTTTTGAACGGTACCCTACCAGGGTAGGCTTGGAAATACCCTTGCCTCTCTAGCT
The DNA here is from genome assembly GCA_014155875.1 of Cepaea nemoralis. Classification (NCBI taxonomy): domain Eukaryota; kingdom Metazoa; phylum Mollusca; class Gastropoda; order Stylommatophora; family Helicidae; genus Cepaea; species Cepaea nemoralis. The sequence continues at coordinate 31,966 of JACEFZ010028302.1, forward strand.
GGCTTGATATTTTCCTGGCAATTAACTTCTCCAGGAGCTTGCCTATTGTATTCTGTATGGTTATTACCCGATATTCCTGAATTTTCGTGTGGTCTTTGCCAGGCTTCGGCAAGGGAATCAGATAGCAATCCTTGATGCTAGCACTCCCTATACTGTTGTTGTACATGTCTGCTAGTTCCTCTAGCTCGTTGTCAGTACACCTATTGATGTCGTCATACCTTATGCCATCTGGCCCTGGACAGCTGTATTTTATCGTCGAAGCACAGCCTTGATCTCTTTCACTGTCAATGTGTCTTCATGCGAAATGTTCTGGGCATAACCCCCCTAACCCATGAGGTAACCCACCTGGCAAGATTTTGGCCTCTCATGTCTGTCTGGTTGCTCTGCTCTAGATAGCTTTGGAAGAGGGCCTTGCCCTTGTTCTCGTCAGACCTCTGCCAGATGAGGTCAGCACCTTGGAAGTCAGGAATACACTTATTCTTGATTACCCCTTTCATGCATTTATGTAGTCACCAGAACAATTTCAGTGACTTGTCTGTGCTTACACTTCAACATAACTCTGCCCATTTTTCACTTTTAACCACCTTAACAAGTTTTTGAAAGTAGCTTACTCTTGTGTGCGTCTCTCTTTCTAAGTGCACGCAAGGACTAGGATGGGCAACTCTGTTCTTTTTGGCGTGTTGCCATTTCCTAACAGCACTACGTTTATCCACCCAGGCCTTTTCCACCTCCAACTTCCACCAAGGTGGCTGCTCCCAGCTTTTTTTTCTGCCTGAAGCTTTCTGTGCTTGTCGCATCTTACCCTGTACTGTCATACTGGAAAGTCCTGACCTTTAGCTTGTGCTGTCTGGTTCTGCCTTTCTCCACCAATATGCTGCAAGGGTGGTGGTCGCTGCCGTGGTACCCTAGGACACCTCATCTACACACTGTAGTGAGTGAAGGAGAACCCAGCGCCAGGTCAATAGCACTGTCCTCATCACCTGGACAACTTGCTATCCTGGTGATACAACCACTGTTGATACAAACCAGGTCAGTGGTGTCAAGTGCAGCCTTGAGCTCTTACCCCTGTGTTGGGGGAAATGTTTCCCCATGATCTGCCCTTAGCGTTGAAATCGCCACAGAAAATAATATTCATCTCATGACCTAATATGTCACTTAAGCACTGCACTTGTGGGAATCCACACTCGCGTTACAGGCATAAACATTAACCGACACGAATGGTAGACTGGAATGAACTCTTACAGTCTGTATTTGTATATCGTCACTGTCCCATCTCGACATGTCCAGCTCTGAAACCACTATACTGTCGCGAGTGAGAATCGCCATTCCTTGGTGTCGCCTTTTCTAGAAACATTGGAAGCCGGCAATATGGAGTGAATTATCACACAGTCTCGTCTCCTGAAGCGCTACAACGTCGTTCCTGTCTTCCAGGTTTTACAGAATAGGGCCTCCTCGATTTACGCAGGCACAATACCAATAAAGAATACGAGTACTTTTGAGACCCAGACGGTCGCATTTGTGTCTAAAACGCCTTGCTCAACCTCGTCTGTCTTGTCGCTTACGTCCACCCCGTCCCCCCCCCCCCCCCCCTCGTCGCCTTATTAGGTTGACTGCCCTCTGAATGGAGCACAAACGCTGTTCCGTCATGTTGAAAATCCGAAGACCACAGAAACACACGCTGCGAAAATTCACTCAAGGATTGCTTCGCTAAGATGCACGAACTCCGTTATTAATATTTCTAACTGTTAGAAATGTTTATATATTTATTTAGAAATTCCTAACTGTTAGAATAATTATTTGTCAGTACTTGGCATATGAATCTTTTCCAAAATTTATCCCAATTTCAGCCAGATTTCTTTAGCATCTTTGCATTTATTTACTATTCTTATCTATTCTGTTATCTTCTGCTTTATCTTGCCTTTTCGCAATTTATTTCTCCCCATACATCTTCTGCAAAATGTCCCGTGTCATCCAATTCTTTGTTGCGATTCTTTATGTAGGTGGACTGATTCCTTTTATGGCTGACAGAGTGGCTAAGAATGACGGGTTCTCCTTCGGGTGACCAGGTTCGAATCCTCGGTAAGGTGTGGACATTTATCTGTCGCGGGCAAAACGAAAATCCCTAACCTGCACAGCTCGCGGCGATTGCCCTAGCCAGGCGGCCTTTATTCCCTAGGCTCAAGAGACACCCTCTCCCCCCCCCCCCCCCTCCAACGTCTTACACCGCAAGATACTATAGGCAATAAATGAAAAGACAGTTTGATCGATTTCTTGTTATGATTCTCATAACATGCCCCATAATTCATCAGTAGTCTGTATTATCACCATAACATTATATCTATTATGTTCATTAAGAATGTTAGTTAGTTAGTCGCGGTTCCTTCTTCACGGCAACGGGTTTCCCGATAATGCTACATTCCTGTGCCAGTGAAAATCACACAAAATGCGAACAGTGGAACAGACAGAGTCTCGACAAATCAACAACCCGCACAGGTAGACTTTGCATAATGCCGCTGCCAGAAAGACAACACATAAGTCCGCCACGAAAAATACAGTTCATCTTCAATGTAAGCGACAGTCACTAGGAAACCATCAGATACACATTACTGCATAAGGGAAACCCATTTATTTCAGCAACCGGTGGCTGCCATTTTCCGAACATGAAGTTCACAACACAAACAGCCGCGGACAGATGTAAAAGCACTCAATGTGAAATCCACAGTTCACAGTGTCGCTCCACGCCCTCAACTCAGTAGCAGGGCACCCATGCACTATCAGTTCATCCATCCATCCATCCATCATGTGCCATGCCGATAAGCGTGGGCAGTCATGTTCTGCCCTCTCACTCGATCACCAGAGTCGTGGATCAGCTCCGTGTTCGTGTTCATAAGTGATGTTTAATGAAAGAATGTATGAGAGGAAATTGAGAAGAAGGGCAGAATGTCAGACGGGCCTGCGTGCCCAATTCTTAACCCTTTGAAAATAACGATTTTCGTTCGTTCGTTCGTTCGTTCGTTGTCTCGACCATGCCACGTGGCCAAGCCATCCAGGTATTTACTTCTCGGTCTTCCCCTTGGTCTCTTCCCTTCGATCTTGCCAGTCGTCTCCAAGTTCTCCACGTCATTTTTTCTCATAACATGCCCAAAATTGTTGACTGTCTACGTCTAATGTCTCTAATAGGTTTACGATCTTCATTTGTTTCCGAAGGACTTGTTCATTGGTTGAACAAATAAGCTGCAATGCAAGCCTGATGATGTCGCAGAAGTGTTTTCAATGGTTGTTTACCTTTTTGATTATAATTATAGTCGACAAAGTCTATAAGAAAGATAATATAACTGTGAACGTACGGGTTGTTCCACGTCGTATGACTAGGTAAATCAAAATCAAAAATCAAATCACATTAACTTTATTAGGGTCACAAATTGGGCGCGCAGGCCCGTCTTACATTCGGCCCTTCCAATCACTCGTCTTTCGTTCATCAAGAGCATTATACATTTACATAGGAAGAAAAATAAACATTGTGAAATGAATGTTGTAAACATAAACAAGGCACATTACCATGTTATGAGGCCCATCTCCCACCTACCCATACATCACCCCACCCACACACACACCCCCACCTACCCACACACACACCATGGGACACATACATACCCCACCAACCGACCCATCCCCCACCCACACACACTGCCCTCACCTGTTCCCCCCACCAAAACACACTCGCCACCCACAAACATTCCCCGACCAACCCACACATCCCACGCCCACCCACATACACATCCTAACCCACACATCCTCTCCCCATCCACGCCTCAAACCACCCATCCCCCAGCCTCATCTCCATCGACCACATATTCCCCACCCAAGCACACAACCCCCCACCAACCCACACATCGCACATCCACTCACACATCCCCAAACCATACACACACATCCCCACTAACTGACATCTCCCTACCCCCCCCCCCCCACACACACACACACACACATCTCCCTAACCACCCATACATCCCCAATCCACTCACACACACCCCACCACCCACACATACATCCTCCACCCACCCACACATGCCGTAACCCAATCCCCCACCCACCCACACATGTCTTAACCCAATCCCCCACCACACAATCCCCCACCCGCACATCACATACATCCCCTACCACGCAATATTCTCAACCCACGCACCGCACACAAACATATCTCTCACCAACGCATCCCACACCCACATACCACCACACATCTCCATCTACACACCACACACATATCCCCCACCCACAAACCACACAATATTCCCACCCACACCCACACAGATACCCTTACCCATCCACCCCATATACCCCCACCCACATACCACAAAAATCCCCATCCACACACACATACTTCACCCACACAATATCCCCAACCAACACACGACACACCTCTCCCCACTCACACACGCATTCCTACCCGTCTACCAGCACACACTCACTCACGCACACATCCTCCACTACGCACCCACACACTCCCACCCACCCACTCCCAACCAAACATCTCTCGATCGCAATACCCCTACCCACACACATCCTCCACCCACTCACGCATCCCACCCCGACACAGACACATCCCTCACCCATCTACACATCCCTAAGCCACTCACACACCCCACCCACACATTCCCCATCCACGCACACATCTCCTACCCACACATCCCACCACCCACACATACTTCCCCCAACCACCACACATCCCCTACTCACCCACACATATACCCCACCCATGCACACATTCCCCGCACCCATCACACACATCCCCCACACCACACACTATCCCCCACCCACACACCATGCACACATCCCCCACCAACACACCGCACACATATCTCAAACCCACACACCATACACATCTCCCCACCCGCCCTTGCATCCCCAATCCACCCAACACAATCTCCTACCAACACAACCCCGCCACCTAAACATACTTCCTCAAACCATCCACACATCTCCACCCACATAGACACACATCACCCGCACCCATACAGATATCCTCCACCCATACACACATCCCCCACACCCATTCCCACACCCCTACTTTCACCCCCACACATCCATCCACACATCCCACCAACACCCACAAATATCACTACCCACCAAAACCCACACACCCCAACCCATCCAAACGCATACCCCCACCCACATATCCCCCACCCACACATATCCCCACACACAGACACATCCTCCACACACACTCACACCTCCTCACATCTAGACACATATAAAATGTCTCACGTTAGCATTGAAACTAGTATGAACAAACTCCCACACTTTACTCACACACATACACTGACAATTGTCATGAGCAGTCTCATAAAAATGTTAAACATGGAGAAAAATTTGTACATAAAAAGTATGTGACGAAAAAATAGTGATGATTCCACACACAGAGAAGGCAGACACACACACACACATACACACACACACACACGAACACACACACACACACATACATTCACTCTCACGCTCACTCATTCTGTCTCTCATGCACACTCACTGACTCTCTCACTCAAACTACAGTAATGAACATGAGTTTATATTATGCATGATAAAATCAAATGGTATTTAACTGATAATATGACAGATGAAAACACACACACATATGGATTCGCGTGTTACATAACATGCGTGTTACATGACATGCATCTGCTCAGCTCTCTCTCTCTCTCTCTCTCTCTCTCTCTCTCTCTCTCTCTCTCTCTCTCTCTCTATCTCTCTCTCGCTCTCAGTGTATTTTTTCATATACACACACTCACACGCATGCGCGCGCACACACACACACACTAACACATCAACTCTCCCACTGTCTCACTCTCTCACACACAATCCTTCACACACACACTTACTTTCTCAATCACATTCTCTCACACATACACATACGTATGAACGCATGCACGCACGCACACACTCTCTCACTCACTCTCACACATACACGTACGAATGCATGCACTGACACATTCCCCCACCATTTCTCGCTCAATCACTCTCTCCACACACACGCATGCACGTGGGCACACACACATTCACTCTCTCACTCTCTCTGACACCCACTTTCTCTCTCTCTCTCTCTCTCTCTCTCTCTCTCTCTCTCTCTCTCTCTCTCTCTCTCTCCCACACGAACACACATATGTAGTGAACAATTATAGTTAAACAATTATAATGAACAATTATACTGAACAATTATACTGAACAATTATACTGAACAATTATACCAGTAAACAAATTATGGTGGCATATAGTCGGTATGGATTAAGTATTGAAAAAGTTTTCGGTTAAATGTGTAGGGACTCATTGGAGTTTTCAGATCTGGAGGCCATAAGTGAGCACCAGAATAGCCGAAACATGTTTTGTATAGGTCCAATCTAGGCTTTGAGACATGTAACAAATTTAGGCGCTTGCTGTTCGTTGCATTAGATTGAATCAGCGGCAGAAGATACTCTGGGGTATTTTGAGATATAATTTTATTCACTAATTTGGCTTTTTTGAAAAGGAAGCGCTTTTGAAGTGGTAGAAGTCTTAGATGACTGTACAAATTATTACTTTCAACGTGCTTTATGCCAGAAACCAAACGAATAGCGCGGTTTTGTAGAGAACATAGTCGTTTTAAATTAGATTTAGGGCAACCATCCCAAACTGTGGAACAGTAATCGAGATGTGATTGGATATAGCATGTATAGAATATTTTTCGTGTGCTTTCGTCCAGGAAGTGCTGAATTTTAGCAAGTTGGTAAACTTTTTGTGTTGTTTTCTTGGTAAGAGCGTGAACATGAGAGCTCCAGTTCAAATGGCTGTCAATTAAAAGACCTAGTGTTTTATGTTCATTCACATTAGCTATAGGTAACGTGCCCATGCGGAGTTCGAGCGGTGATCCAGTTATGGCTAGTGTCTGTAGTTTTTGTCTGGTCGTTATTAGCATGGATTTGGTTTTGTCGATGTTAATTTGCATGCGGTTTTCATTGCTCCATCTAGTAAGATTATCAAGTTCCTTTTTGTAAAGAATTCTCTAATTTACTACGGTTTTCTTGACTAGTATATATAGTACAGTCGTCTGCAAATAGATCACAAGTTGTATTGATATATAAAGGAAGATCATTAATATAAACTGCAAAAAGCAGTGGACCTAGTATTGAGCCCTGGGGCACACCAATATGTGGGTCTTGATAGACAGTTGTTGAAGGACACGACTGTATAGGTAAAAGAACTGAGCTCCTCAACCAGAAAAGGCAACAGAGTGCAGCATTCAATCAATCATGTGCCATGCCGGAAAGCGTGGGCGGGCATTAGTGATTCAAATAAAAGTTATGGGAGTGTAGAAAAGAGAGGTTGATGATGCAAGCACACAAGATCGAGGTTTGTCGGTCAGAATGAGAATGATGTAATGTTAGTAGGGAAAAGGATAGGTTGGTGAATAAAATGGTGTTTGCAGATTAACTAGAATCAGTGATGTACTTGTGCTGTGTTGTTTACTGTTTATGCATGTGCGATGTCTGTGGCTATGACGTCAGTCGTAATATTATGTTTGTCAGAGTATTGAAACCCAATCAAGTCGTAAGATAGAAACGTTTTGTTTCTTAATGGATTTTGCGTGTTGTTTAACATACAAAATAGTCGCATGTTAAAGGAGGCAGAAGCCATCACCATTAATATCCCTAATCCAGTTTTGTGCAAACAGAAAGATTTGATAGTAAGTTTAAAATTGTATTGTTAGACATTTGAAATTACTGTGCGAATATGTGTATATGTCAGCTTGAAGGATTTATCTAATTACTTTAGTTTATGTTGTGTGCTTTCAACAGTATGTACCTGACGAGATGCAGCGAAATATGCCAGGCAATAAATCGTACAATCTATTGTTTGCGTCTTAGTTTTAAAATTCACTACGGAAAAAGATTGTTTTGAACCCCTGACTATATGTCATGGTTATTTTGGGCGTTAATTGGGTGTTACCATTTCTCAAGTATAACTCGTCAACCTGTTTAGTTAGGTGTTGCCTTTCTGGAGTATAATAACTTTTCAACCTGTTTAGTTGGTTGTTACTTTCGTTTATATGATAACGTGTAAACTTGTTAGTTGGTTGTTACCTTTCTGGAGTATAATATCGTGTCAACCTGTTAGTTACTTGCTATCTTTCCGCTTATAATAACTTTACTAACTTAGTAATTGGTGTTGCGTATAACAATGTCTCTACTTGTTAGTAATTTGGTAAATATCTAGGCATGTGTAGTTAAGTGTTGTAATAGCTATTTGGCCGACCACGGCTTACTTGTATAGGAGTTTTATAACAGGATATTGTACAACTACTGATACTGATGTGAGGAAGCCATTGAAGTTTATCGATTAAGGTAGTACCGAGTTTCGCATTGCTGATTGTAATATGCATTTATTGTACGAGATGTTATGTCACTGTTAGCGATTTTCTAGGGCGCATTAAAGTTATATGGATGTTGTCTTTATTTCATCTGTTTGGCGTTGACTGTGAAGACTAGCCGCGATACATAATGGTCGAGTGTGTGCCTCATGTGTGGATTATTGTTGTTTTTGTTGCCTGGCTATCACAATAAAACTGTTTAGGGCTTAGGATTGTATTTCCCAGTACTCTGCAGAAGAACCTACACACTTGTCTTTCTTTTCTCATATATCCAGTGTTTGTTGCAAAGGAGGAAGAGAGTGTGTTTTTCCACTCTCCACAACTCTCTTCATCTGCTTTAAACCCCTTTTATTCTTCTTCTATTCCTTTCTGTACATCTACATCATCTCTTTCTTTTTCAATCCCATCTGTTTCACGAAAATGTCCAAAATCCGTTAACTATTCAAGATAGACATACTATTTGTGTATTGTTAGAAATCCACATTTATTAGTGAAAGCAGTAGAATTGCTATGATAGTAGCACTGTTAGTTCTGAGTGTCATTTTTGGTAGAATTACTGCGAAAGTAGCACTGCTGGTCGAATGTCCTTTTTGTGTTAAATAGGGTAAGATTATAAATAATATGTAAGGTGACCTATACGTTTATTGATTACGTAGCTAGTGGTATGCTGCATTCTATGTGTATTGTGCTGTGGTATTTCAAGGAAGTGTGGTGTTGTTCTATTCCAAAAGGGAAGTGCAGTTAACTTATTGCTATGAGTGTACCAATGCGATATTTCCAAGGAATGTGATACTAGGTATCTACAGTGATTGTGATAGTGATTTATTTCATGTGGGATCGTGGTGTAGATATTATTCGCAGTTCGGAAGGACGACGTATGGTGATACGACGCGTCGCATTCGAGTGCATTAGCATGTGTAAAGGCGACGAGAATTCGAGCGGAACGTTCGATAAACTACTCTACACCTCTCTCTAAGCTCTATCCTGATAGTTGGGGAAACATACTAGGGGTAGGCTGAACAAGAGGAGGGCTTGAAAATACTTAAGAGAGACCATCATGAATTAGGGAATGAGATTCTAGGTGTCATTCTAAACCCTAACAAGCCATTTAAACCGTTCATACTTTGCCCACTGCTAATCTGGGTATAAGGGAAAGGGGTATGGAGTTACACCAGCTACATGGGATGGAACTTACATGTAGAAATGGAATAAGTACTCTTGCCTTTCAGCAAGAGGGGTTAACAAAGAGAGTTCTCTACTTCTCTGGGACGGAGATCTCAGGAGAGAAGCTATGGCATGATTGTTGATTTATTGATTGATGATTGATTAATTAATTTATTAATGGCTTAGGTAATTGATTGATTATTTAGTTTTGAGGATGATGAGGACAGACACTTCAATACGAGAGAAACCACTACATTTAAATGAGGATTAGATGTATAATAAGGTTGATGATGGATAAAGGAGAGGGATAGCACAAGGTCACAGGATCCGATGACAAGGGTCAGACGGAAAATACCTGTAATTGCAGAAACCTTGCTGTCCCAGACGAGCTATTCGAATGGCTGTCTGATAACTGATGCACCTGCATGCCTGGACTTCTTGTTGAGAGAAAGATTCAGTATCCCTTAATGATAGGGGAATACATTACTGACTGCATGAGATATTATTTATGTGCATGTATGTCACAGTTGTAGCCGAATGCTCTCACCGACCTACTCTCCTTTCAGGATTTGCCTTTCAGGTGATGCTCACGAAATAATATTTTGATAGAAGAATATGAAACAGCTCACTCCAATGAAACCACATCTGTTTAGAGTGTTTCTATACTGGGATCACTCCAACGAGTTATTTAACTATCTGAGCACGCAAGTGAAGAGATTGATGACATATATATGCCAGTACAATCGGGACGCAGCAGTTGAGAGTCCGACGAAGTCTGAGTTGAATTATCCAGATGGGATCTACAAACCGTTCGTCTACTTCGACTTTCATCCTATGAATCTTATACGATTTCTCAAGATGACAACAGACTCTATTACCCAGAGTGAAGACTTATTGTGTGATTGATGTTACACTACTCAGGTTGAGTATCGCCTAACTGAAATATTTGTTATGACTGAAGGGCGATGGAATGATTGAGAATGTTCCAGACCCAGCGGGGTCTACTTGCCTTTGTTGACTGTGGGGAGCTATCACGTTCCAGTGTTTGTGCTGCAGTTGAGAATATCTTAGGGGACGCCTGGAGCCCTAGGATCGCCATGTCAGACAGTTTGTGAGAATCCTGTGGTGTTAGTTACGTCACTGGGTGACGGCAGCAGGGAACATTGTGATTGTGACATTCTGGTGTAGGACATTAGAATGGCCATTCAGATTTATTAATCACCTGGGACTTTGAGGACGCAGGAAGTGTCTACACTTGGAAGTCCGCTTCGCCTTGAGATATCCCGGTGAGTGCACTGCAACGACCGGACTGACGCACGGAATAGATATCACATGCTGCCTGATGAACTATGGATCATCTCTAGCTCTTCTCGCCTCTGTTATCCATGCTGTGTACATAGACCTACTTTCTTCCCGGCTTTTCACCCTTCAGATCTGGATTATCTTGTAAATTAAACTTTGCTTTTGTTACCATGTCTTTGTGTGAGGGTACGACTGTTGTCTGGTCAGAGCCCCCTATGGGTGGGTGTCCATAGGTGGGAAGGGAAGGACAGGTGGAGTCCCGACTTTTTGGGGTCTAGTAGACGGATAATCCTTGTGAGTTGGTCAGGGCAGGTCGGGGATAGATAAGTGGACCTTACCTGTCAAAGCACCAGGGGTACTGGTGCACTAACTTGCTCTCCTGCCAGTTTATCTCTACTGAAAGCAAGTTCATTCTCATGTGATATCAATTTTCTCTTTCTAATGCTAATTTCTTTCTTTCATATCTTCCTCTGCAAGTAATATTTTCTCCTCAAGGGATAATTTCTCTTTTTCAATCATTTCTTGTGCAGTATTTTTTTTTCTTGTTCTAGTCTCAGAATCTCTCCCGTGCTGTCAGCTTCTCTTTCTCTGCTTGTGCTTTCTCTTTCTCTGCTTCTCTGGCCGCAGCTATTTCGTCATGTTCATGCGCTTGGAATGCGCTATACTCAGCTTTAGCCCATGCTCATAGTTCAGGGCCTAATAACCCACACTTTGCTGATGGCAACAAATTCAGGCAGAAGTGACATGGTTTATTATAATGCAATTACTATTAAATATTTAAATATTTATCAATTTTAAAATAAGTTTATATTGTAGAGTCACATATTTACCACAAATAGCAGAACCAAGTAACTATTATCTAGTTGTGTAAGGAGGGTACTAAATCATGAATGTACTCCCTGTCACTTGTATATTTGAGTCGATTAATTAGGTCCTCTGAAATGGTGTAGTCATTGTAATGTGCTAATCAAATGTTTACACTATTAACTATAACAATAACAATAACAATAACAACACCTAACGGAAGTTTAAATCTAATTATCAACAATCTTACTCTGTAACAATCAACTAGAAACACCGATAACGAAATATTACAAAACGTAAACAATGTTAGTAACAATGATAACATAATATCCTTGACAAGAGTCGACAAACATGTAACAATTCCTGAAAAATAAATTATTCGGCTGTTATCAGGAAGGAACGTATCTTTGTATTAGTATCCAGGAATAGGAATACAAAGACAGCCCAGCCAACCGCCCACACTATTATTGACAATGATATAGGATAGACAGACTGAATGAGGATTTGGCCTGTAAGCTAACACATTCGAACCACTGAACAGACACGTAAACAGTTCACACAAGCCACTTAGCTTAAATGTGTCCGGTACTGAAATGCTGAAGGTTTCCTCCGCTGGACAAGCTGTACTTCTGGTTCTCATCTCATCTCATCTCATCATGTTCCTCTTGTACCTTGCGGTGTCGAGGTGAAGTATAAACAGCGGGAGAGTCCCATGGACTCTGTTATTCCCTGCGTCCATTGTTTACATGGTCAGCCTCTTACTCTGCTTCCCTCTGGTCTGTACATCATTGCTTGTTGTGGTATACTGTTAGTTGGTAATCTACTTGCATGGCCAAACCATTTGATTTGCTGCCTTGTAATAAAATCTAGTGCAGCTATAACCCCCACTTTAGTCCTGATTTCTTCATTTCTGATCTTATCTCTTCTTGATACATTGAGTATTCTTTTCAGGAATCTCATTTCTGTTGTTGTAATTTATCTGTCATTGTCCAGGTTTGGCATTGGTAACATAGAGATGGTAGGAAGATTGTGTTGTAAAGTGCTTTCTTAGTAGTTATTGATAAATGTTTGTTCTTTAGTATTGGTGCCATGTGTCCAATGAGTTGGTTAGCCTTATTGCATCTATTTTCGATCTCGTCTTCTCATCTACCATTTGATGATATTATACTTCCTAGGTACTTGAAACTCTTTACTTGTTTCAAAGGATGTTTGTTGAGGTGAATCGTTGTTGCTTTTTCTTCTTTAGTTATAGTCAATACCTCTATTTTAAATGTGCTAATTTTCATCTTATGTTCCCTACACATTTCGTTTAGACTATTCATGCGGTCTTGTAATTCAGCTTCTGATTTTGCTATTAGTGATTGGTCGTCCGCAAACAGGAGTTCTCTAGTGGTTAGATTTGCAGATGGTTCTTCTTCTGTGTTCTCGTCATGCGATGTTCTTGCGGTCTCTGTTTGGCTGGTTTCTTTACATATGTTGTCTGTATCTATATCTATAAAAGGCAATGTGTATCCGGATTTCCTTTATGCGTTCGCCAACGGTCCATCCGATTGAGATGAAATTTTCTACATGTTTTCTTTTCATTCCCGTGTAGCCAACTGTCATAGTTTGTTAGTGTACAATCAGCTATTTACTTACAAAAATGTAATATTTTAAATTTACATTATCATTTATATATAGCGAGGGGACTTAACTCAAGAAAAATTATTTCAAGGGACATAACTTTTAGTAGCATTTCTATATATTTTATATATAGATTTATGCATTGTTTTAAAGATTTTTAAACTCTTTGTCTACAGTTATTTACAAGCATATGAGTTATAATAAAGTAATGATATAATCTTTAAGGCATTTTCAAAGTTTTCATAAAAGTAATGCATCTATTTAAATAGTGAAAATTTTCTAACTCATCTTTTTATTTTTCTTCAACAGCACATTAATTTCTTTCTTTTTTTTAACATTCTCATATGTATGGCGCCGTTACACGCACCGTTGGGTAATTATGATGCCCATGTTAAACATTTCCTCAGCGAGTTACTTTTCATGCATTTTAATGCTTATTGTTCTTTTATTGACAAAGAATTGCTTCATAAGAGATGTTGAATGAAAGAATGTATGAGAGGAAATAGAGAAGAAGGGCAGAATGTAGGACGGGCCTGCGAAAGATTTTCGTTCGTTAAAAAAAAAAGTAAATTTTTGTGAGAGAACGTTAGTTGCATATCGTTTGCAGGACTCTGCAGTCAACCCAACCCCCACCATTCATTGACTGTTCGTGATATCTTGGTAAGTTTACTTTAGATAGATCTCTTCCAATCATATTTTCTACTATCAATCTATATATTCTTCTATTCTATCTATATTTTTAACGGGAACGGGCCGAACATAGATAGATAGATAGATAGATAGATAGATAGATAGATAGATAGATAGATAGATAGATAGATAGATAGATAGATAGATAGATAGATAGTCGGGAACGGGAACGGGAGCATATATGACTGCTTATATGAATTAAATGAGATGCTCCCCACCAGGGACTTGGCGAAGCCGGGTCAGACAGACAGAACGAACAAACGAACGAACAGACCTTATCTCTCTCTCTCTCTCTGCCTTTCTGGCTCTCTTTCTATGTATGTTTTCTGTCTGTTTCTAACGAAGAAGAAGAGGATAAGAAGAAGAAGAGGAAGAAAGCAGAAGAAGAAGAAGAAGAAGAAGAAGAAGAAGAAGAAGAAGAAGAAGAAGAGGAAGAAGAAGAAGAAGAAGGAAAAGAGGAGGAGGAAGAAGAAAAAGAAGAAGAAGAAGAAGAAGAAGAAGAAGAAGAAGAAGAAGAAGAAGAAGAAGAAGAAGAAGATGAAGAAGAAGAAGAAGAAGAAGAAGAAGAAGAAGAAGAAGAAAAGAAGAAGAAGAAGAAGAAGAAGAAGAAGAAGAAGAAGAAGAAGAAGAAGAAGAAGAAGAAGAAGAAGAAGAAGAAGAAGAAGAAGAAGAAGAAGAAGAAAGAAGAAGAAGAACGAACGAACGAACGAACGAACGAACGAACAGACTTTATTTTCAAAGGGTAACAAATTGGGCACGCAGGCCCGTCTTACATTCGGCCCTTCCAATCACTCATCTTTCTTTCATGAACAGTGCATAGGAAAAAAACATTGTCACATGAATTTTGTAAACATAAACAATGCATATTACTATGTTATAAGACACATCCACCACCCACCCACACATCCCCCATTCACTCCAACTCCCCCACCCAACCACACACACATACAATACATTCCCCCACCCATCCACCACATCCCTACACATCTCCCCACCCACACACACCTCTCATCCACCACACATCCCATCCACCCACACCCCAAGCACACATACATTCAATAACCCACACATCCCCCACCTACACACATCTCCCCACCCACTCACATATCCTTTACCCGTCCCATTTCCCACCAACAATCACTCACCCAATATCCTCCTCCACCCACACACCTCCAACCACCCAACCAAACACACATTCCTCAGCCACACACACATCTCCCCGTCAACTCACATATTCCGCACCTACCCACACACAAATTCCGCACTCACCCACATAATCTCCCATCTCCCCCAGCCCACTCACTTATCCCGAGCCCACACCTACAAACATCCCCCACCATCTCCTAACCTGCACACACTCACCCACCCACATATCCTCTACCCACCCACACATCCTCTACCCACCCTATCCCCCAACCAAACATCCCTTAACCACACACCCTTACTCATATACAATCACCCACCCACACATCCTCTACCCAACCACACATCCTCCACCCAACCACACATCCTCCATCCACCCATTCCCCCAGCCACACATCCCTTAACCACACA
>JACEFZ010028302.1:50000-70000 GCA_014155875.1 Cepaea nemoralis
AGATGTTACAAAGAAGAAGAAGAAGAAGAAGAAGAAGAAGAAGAAGAAGAAGAAGAAGAAGAAGAGAAGAAGAAGAAGAAGAAGAAGAAGAAGAAGAAGAAGAAGACTATGATGGGCGTGTAACGTAAAATTGTCTATAAAATCACACACCGGTAAATCATTCTGGGGGTTGATTGTGACGTTTTCTAACCAACACGAAACTAACTGAACTAAAGTTCGCCCTGGTTTCTCTTGTTTGCCACGACATTCCACATACAACGAAATCCTCTCTCCTGCCCCTTTGTATTCCACTTTTGACATTCGTGCTAACTGCATGCAAATCAGCAATGAATACAACAATCAGTGATTAATATCCACACAGCCCGGGCTACACAACTTAATTCTCGAATATTCAACGCAGGTCCCGGACGGACAGTCGTAAACAATTCCCAATAAAGCGGACACCAAAAGGTCGGCGGATTTACTGCAAGATTACAGTAGTTCTCCATGGGCCCTACAACTGCAAGGGAAGATTTATGGCGAATAAATGAAATTGCCGCCCTGTTTTAAACATTGCGGGATGAATTCTAAGTAACGTAGTTGATTGAGTTACGTAGGAAGGACTCATTATTTGGAAAACCTGGGGAGTGGGAAGGAGGAAAAAATTGAAATAGGAAATTAAATGGGGGGGGGGGGGTTGGGGGGGGGGGGGGGGGGGGGATAGGAAGTTAAAGGTCACAAGCGAGAAAACTGAATTAAACTATGGGATACCAGAAGGGTTATTTATCATAGTTAATTATAAAAATATTACAGTAATCTTAGTGTAAAAACTAGGAAAGTATGAATAGGTAATTATGGAGGGAAATTATCCCTAAGACTAAGTTGTATTCGATATGTCTTTCCTCTGTTGAGTTCTCTAGTTAAATATGGGTAGGTTTGTAAACGATCGTATTTACTACACATAGATATCTTCTTATGTGCTTCAGTCTCTCACATCGATCGATGAAAAAAAAAAGATTATTTATTGTTGTAACTAAACCGCAGTCCATACACGTACTAATACTTCTAGTCCACTGCACTGATTATTACCCAAGGATTAGCTTTCCCTATTACAAGTGTCCCTAGCCATCAGGCGATCCCACTTCGACTTCAGAGGTACTTGCAATTTACTAGCCCAAGTCAAGAACAAGAAGTCAACATTTTAGTCCAACAGGCCGGTGTAGGGGTTAAACCGCTTACTCAGTATCAGCAAAGCCGATGTTTAAGACTGAGCGCTATTATCCATTCGGCCATGCTGAACACATGAAGATGATGATGACGATGATGACGATGATGATGATGATGATGATGATGATGATGATGATGATGATAAAGCAGAGCGAGAAGTAAAATGTAGAGGACGGGGAAGTGAAGGAGGAGGAGAAAGAGGACGAAGAGGAAGGATAAGTAGACGAAGAAGAGGATGTGGAGGACGGTAAGGACTGTGTAACGTCCAATTGCCTAGAAAATCACAAACGGCGAAAAATGCTGGGGTTGATTTCGACGTTTTCTAACCAACATAAAACTAAATGAACTAAAGCTTCGCCATGATTTCTCTTGTTTTCAAACACAACGAAATCCTCTCTCCTGCCCTTTGTATTCCACTTTTGACATTTCGTGCTAACTGCATGCAAATCAGCAATGAATACAACAAAACAGTGATTAATATCCACACAGCCTGGGCTACACAACTTAATTCTCGAATATTCAACGCAGGTCCCGGGACGGACAGTCGTAAAGATTCCCAATAAAGCGGACACCAAAGGTCGGCTGATTTACTGCAAGATTACAGCATTTCTCCATGGACCGGATAGCAACAAGGGCGATTTATGGCGAATAAATGAAATTGTCGCCCGGTATTAAACATTGCGGGATGAATTCTAAGTAGGGTAGTTGATTGAGTTACATAGGGAGGACTCATTGATTGGGATACTTAGGAAGAGGGAAGGGGATGAAAGTGGACGAGGAAAATTAGAGGGTAGTGGGGGACTGGGGGGTTATAAAAGATCACATACGAGAAAACAGAATTAAACTATGGAAAACCAGCTGGATATTTATTATAATAAATTACGGAGAATTAAGAAAACATCGAGTGTGCAACTTGGAATGAATGACTATGTAATGATGGTGATGAATTACCACTATAACTAACTTGTATCCCTTATGCCTTTCTTGTTTTGAGCTCTCTAGTTTTATTTCTTAGGTTTGTGAGCGGATCGCAGTCATTGCAAACGGATATCATTTATGTGCTTTGGTTTCTCCCGTAGATCACTGAATGGACAAGAGCGCTCACTCTAAAACCTTCCGGAGTGTTGATGCCGAGGTAACGGTTTTCAATAATACACCGGTCATTTGGGAATTAAACTTCTTGACTTCTCGTCCTTGACTTCGTTCATCGTTCATCGTTCATCAGCAGATACGAATGGCTCCGTTCAAACCGTCCGACTATATCAGTTTGGGTTGTATTTGGGTCCTATATTGTGAAGCTTGTTCTGAGTCTTTTGTAGATCGGGCTGCTTGTTTTCAGCTTCCTGGCTTCTGGTTGGTTGATTTTGTTCGTTACTTTCATGTTGAGGTCTTTCATGTCTGGGCAGAGTCGCGCACTATTGTTAAGGCCTGGAGTAATTGTGTACCCACCCAGTCATATGGTGCTGTTTCCTTCAGGGAGCTTTACCATTCGTCGTCCCACCCGGTGTCCCTCCTCTTTCCCCGTCTCGATAGTTCGATCTTCTCCGCTTACTCCTTCATGGTCAGGCAAAAGACTTATGAGAAGCCCCTTGTACATGTCAACATATGCCATATGGCATTATCTATAACCAGAAGATGCTAAGATTGCCAAGTAAGTCAAATTATTCATTTGTTTGTCTGCACCCCTTAGTGGGGTATTGGTGCATGATAAGGCAGATGTGGTCGGTACCCTTTGCAATTGTGTGTATAATGCAGATGAATGGGTAAATCATTGTAGAGAATGGTGCTGCAGGGAGTGACCAGAGGTTCTGTCCGACATTAAAAGCTCAATGGAAAGGCCAGAGGGACGTATAATCAAGCTGCTGCTGATACCATTAGTATCTCTCTTCTCTGGCTGTTGCGAATGAGGACGAAGCACGTATGAGAATGTCGCTAGTGCTGTGATATAAGTTCTTGACTAAACTCAACTCAGCTTAAGCCATCTATTAAGATACGATTTTCGTTTCCAAAAATAAATGAAATCGCGTATGATCTTAGAATGTAATTATCACTTGACTGTCAAACAACTGTCATCTACTGCCTATAATACTTTGCGATGTAGGACAGAAAAAAGGCGGGGGTGGGGGATGGTGGTTTTTATCCTGAGGAATTAAGGTCGTCTGTCTAGTGTTCGGTTAGCGGGATAGGAGTATACCCTATCAAAGGAGGTGTAAGACTCCTCCTTTCCTCCGTCAGTCATTGGGACAACCTTGGGCAAGGTGGAGTACCCGTTTAGCCATTCCCCCACCCCCCATCAAGGTTACATGAAGCCATGGAAGTAGGTGGTGGTTGGAGTTTGAGAGCAGCCGACAGATTGTTGTTGGTTTATGGTCTACACTCTGCGGCAATGGACAGAATCAGCAGAAAATTCTCTTGGTCGCATCAGTAGAAACAATGGCTATGGCCACCGACTAGTACAGTAACTGCCCAGAAGGAATGCAACGGCAAACTACCTTCTGCAAAACATGCCAAGAAACTCTAACAACTATAACTAACCAAGCTGAACAGCGCATAAATGCCTTAGAATATAAATAGTCTATACGGGCTCTAAGAATATTGTGGATACAGAAAAGAACAAATGTATCCATACGACAAGAGTTGAATATTGAAGAAAGTTGGCTACAGAAGACCATAAACAAGAAAATTTCAATATTTTAGTCACTTGAAACGTCATGAAAGCTTGAAGAGAACAATAATGGAGAGGTATATGCTTGGGAAGAGAGGAAAAGGAAGGCCAACGAGAAGAAGGTGCAGGATGTGGCAGATGATTCCCACATGGTTGTATCTGACGCGGGGCATATTGCTAATGAGCGATACATTTCTGGAAGGTTGTTATGGGAGCGAGGTTCTGCAAATGAAATGCTACTGAATCAATTAATGTCTAGTGCAATCGCCGCGAACTGTGCAGGATAGGGTTTTCTTTTTGCCCACAACAGAAAAATATATACACACCTTACCGAGGATTTGAACTCGGGTCAACCTGACATTATTAGCCACTTGGCCAGCCTCTCCTCTTGACTATTTACTTCGAAATCTGTGAATGTTAAGTGGTCTGACCATCATCAAAGTGTAGTTTGTCCTTAGAGCCTAGCTCTTATCACGACCTTCCGAAGAGTTTCTATGTAGGAGTTCGTCTCAAAAGGCTTTTCGTATACGTGTTCAACGAACAATAAACGATTCCCCAGATATACAAAGGCGTTAACAATTAGGCGTTACAATCAATTTTGTGCAGACAAAAAGATTTCATTTTAAATTTGCGACTTATTTGGGGATAACAAATGCCCCACATTCAAACTATATCAGTGACTATGTAATTTATGAATTTCAGCCACAGTAAATTAATTGATTCACTTCATATGATATATAATTTAATAAAAAAATATATTTAGCCTGCTCGTTCTCCGGATATAACATAATTAGATTATTATCTATGGGTTTCTTGAAATGAAATGTTTACAAAATAATGTACACACAATTGAGGACCTGAAAGAAGAAATCAGAATTACCATTCAAGAAATAACAACAGACAAGTTGCAGAAGGTTTTTGACAATATGAAGAGACGTGTACAGTCATGTCTTGAAGCCTGTGGTGGACATTTCCAACAGCTGTTATAATGAATTCTTCATTGGCACTTTCCAGCTTCCCCAATACAGCGTTAGACCATAGCAGTGACAATTGTAACTAATGAAATGAATCTTTTAGCACACTATTTGATGACGTCTGTACTTCATTTTTCAAATGTTTTGTACATGCAAAGTGTAGTGAGACTTTACAAACTTTACATACTTTATAACACTCTGCAGTATGCATCTGACAAGATGCAGTGAAATATGCCCGATAATAAATCGTGCAGACCTATTGTTGTGAAGTTTCTCTGTCTCTGATCATTTTTGCTGTCTCATGCCCATGATATCTGCACCCATCTCCGTGCTGCCCTCATCTTGCAGGAGCCACGACTTCCATCCCTGTTATCTCCAAGCCACAGTAACATTTAATATGGCCAAATTGTTAATTTCCGAGACACGACAATCTTAATCAGCAGTTTTCTTCGTGTTCAGATCTGGTAGAATTTCAGTGTTTTTTTCTTATTGGTCAAAAGGTATTCCAAGAACTGTTGCGTAACAGTTATGTGCTAATGCCACAATCGTTTTCTTTAGTGAATACTAATAGATCCATAATTCACACCTGTATAAGTGGCTTGGTACGTACTGTAAACTACAATAGTGAACTATGAAATATAACAGCAAACGTGAAATACAATGGCGTAGTGTGAAAACAGTAGTGTACCATAAAATACTGTAGCGTCCATAAAATAACTGTAGCGTACCATAAAATACTGTAGCACCCATAGAATACAGTAGCGTGCCATAAAATACTGTAGCGTCCATAAAATACTGTAGCGTCCGTAGAATACAGTTGCGTACCATACAAACATGAAGCGCACCATAAAATAATGTAGCGTATCATACAATAATGTAGCGTACCATGAAATACTGTAGCGTCCATAGAATACAGTAGCGTACCATACAAACATGTAATGTACCATAAAATACTGTAACGTATCATAAAATAGTACGATAAAATATGATAGCGTAGTATGAAATACAATAGCGAACTATGAAATACAATAGCGAACTATCAAATACAATAACGAGCTATAAAATACATTAACATACTACATCAGTGGTTCTCAACCGGTGGGGAGGGGGATTTTAGGTTTCCGGGGGGGGGGGGGAATGACGATCATTTCAAGATCGCGTTAATACAAGAACAGATTACTTAATATTGCTTTTCCCTTCATACTTTACAGTTATGCACGTCTCATCCTTCTAAAATTCATTTTATAAAGTAAGTAGACCCACAAATCATGTTTATGTGGATATGTTTTAACATATTTACCTTTAATTTTTACGTATACTGAGTAGGGGTGGGGATTTTTAGGTAGGAATATGAAAAGTGGCGGGGGGGGGGGGGGGGGAGATGACGTTCTGAAAATATGTTAAAGGGGGGCACGGGCCAAAAAGGTAGAGAACCACTGTATACACATGGCGCTATTTTTAATGACTGTGCAGTGTTTGAAAATATTGCCGGTCCAAGTTTTGTATTTATTTATTGTTGCACGAACTTTACAAAGGGTGAATACAAACTTGGACAGGCAATATTTTCAACCACTGCATAGTCATTAAAAATACACCCTATATAAAACACTATAACGTACTATGAAATACATAAGTGAAACTTACCTATTGGAATGCTTCCGGTATTTCCGATAACCGATAGGAGAATCAGGTTATAGGTGCAGTTAGAACGATCAGATAATCCGCCATTGTTGTTCGACCAGTTGTCGCTATTTCTCCAGAAGATAATTCACAAACGCAATGTTTAATTTACAGAATCGATAAACATAGCATGAAATCCAGCCTTTGAAAAGAAATCCATCCTGCTAGCTACACTGTTTGTTCTAGATATTAATTTAGTATGTAAACAGGTACACAACCCACATGTTATCTCTTTGTGTTCTGGTCAATTAGTACGAGGGGGATTCAAATGAAATCCTTACATGTGTTTTGTTTGTTTGTTATTTTGAGTGAATATATTCTGAAAAAGTACACAACAAATGTATCATTCTTCAACGTAGTCACCACTGCGTTCAATGCAAGTCCTCCAGCACCGATGAAGTGCTTGGATTCCTGTAGGAAAAAAATTTCTTGGTCGCGTGTGTAATCACTCACAGAAGTCACGTTGTTTTGAAAATTGTTACTCCAGTCATACACTTGCTGGACTGACAGGCATGCATAACCATACTGAACCTTCAATAGCCAATGAATTTCTATAAGTATTACCACTTCATGGATAAAAAAAAAATGAGGACAGCATTCGTCTGCAGCATTATATCACGTGCTTATCTCCCCCGACATACCAAAGGAAAATATTGGCAGGCTACAAGACAATGGCATGGTTATTGTGATTTCTATCACACTTTTAAGGTTTTCATTTGAAACCCCTCTTACTTTAATTCGTATAATCGCAGCAGCAATGATATTCGGTAAATTGTAAAACTGTAAACAACAAGAATATTGTACTATGTTGAATTATTATTTATTTATTTCCTTTTCGTTCGCTCGCTTTGAACTCAAATGTAGTTCACCATGTTAGGCAAACCCACCCCGACTTCTGAGGTACCGGAAATTTACATCCACAAGTCATGGACGAGAAGTCAAAATTTTATTTCAATTGACCGGTGTAGGAGTTTAATCCACTAGCTCGGCATCAGCACACCGGATGTTTAAGAGCGAAGGGTCTTATCGATTCGGCCAAGCTGACCTAACACACAATATCTAACTGCTAGAACTAACATGTTTCGCCGAAAATAAGACCGGGTTTTATTCTATTATTATTATTATTATTATTATTATTATTATTATTATTATTATTATTATTATTATTATTAGCTTTAAAAATACGCACTACGGCTTATTTTCGGGGGATGTCTAGAAAAATATATATTTTTCTTTCCCTGATAAAAAAAATGTAGATTTATTCATATACAAAATTCAACGTTTTTCAAATATGCGTCTGTACTCCGAATGGCCATTCGACAACAAGTCTCTCATTCTAGCTGACGATCTTAATTATTGCTTATGTTAGGGGTAGGTCTTATTTTCGGGAAAACACGATATCAGATTGCAGAAAAAAGAGACCATAATATCTAAACTAAGTATGCCGTTGGTGAATATTATACAGAACATACGCAATTTAACAATATGCGTGGTAGCCTAGTTGACAGGGAGATCCTCTGATAACTCATTGAACGCTGTCGGATCAGGGTTCAAGGCCAGCCATCGTCGTCTCGCTAAGTGAGGGAAAGACTGGACCACCTATTCCTCTGTGCAAGCAAGCAGACAAGGTTTAATGGCGCTGTCTCATCATTTCACATCCTGTCACATCCTGTCTCACTCAGCCACAAGCTGTCACATCCTTTCACTCCCTGTCACATCCTGTCTTACCCAGCCGCAAGCTGTCACACCCTGTCACATCCTGTCTCACCCAGTCACAAGCTGTAACATCCTGTCTTACCCAGCCGCAAGCAGTCACACCCTGTCACATACTGTCTCACCCAGCCACAAGCTGTCACATCCTGACAAATCTCGTCTCGCCCAGCCACAAGCTGTTACATCCTTTCACATCCTGTCACATCCTGTCTCACCTAGCAACAAACTGACACATCCTGTCACATCTTGTCTCACCCAGTCACAAGATGTCACATCCTTTCACATCCTGTCACATTCTGTCTCACCCAGCCACAAGCTGTCGCATCCTTTCACATTCTGTCACATTCTGTCTCACCCAGCCACAAGCTGTCACATCCTGACAAATCTCGTCTCACCCAGCCACAAGCTGTCACATCCTTTCACATCCTGTCACATCCTGTCTCACCTAGCAACAAACTGTCACATCCTGTCACATCCTGTCTCACCCAGCCACAAGCTGTCACATCATTTCACATCCTGTCACATCCTGTCTCACTCAGCCACAAGCTGTCACATCCTTTCACACCCTGTCACATCCTGTCTTACCCAGCCGCAAGCTGTCACACCCTGTCACATCCTGTCTCACCCAGCCACAAGCTGTCACATCCTGTCTTACCCAGCCGCAAGCAGTCACACCCTGTCACATACTGTCTCACCCAGCCACAAGCTGTCACATCCTGACAAATCTCGTCTCACCCAGTCACAAGCTGTCACATCCTTTCACATCCTGTCACATTCTGTCTCACCCAGCCACAAGCTGTCGCATCCTTTCACATCCTGTCACATTCTGTCTCACCCAGCTACAAGCTGTCACATCCTTTGACATCCTGTCACATCTTGTCTCACATAGCACAAACTGTCACATCCTGTCACATCTTGTCTCATCCAGCCACAAGCTGTCACATCCTGTCTCATCTAGCAACAAACTGTCACATCCTGTCACATTCTGTCTCACCCAGCCACAAGCTGTCACATCCTGACACATCTCGTCTCACCCAGCCACAAGCTGTCACATCCTGTCACATCCTGTCACATCCTGTCTCACCTAGCAACAAACTATCACACCCTGTCACATCCTGTCTCACCCAGCCACAAGCTGTCACATCCTGAGAAATCTCGTCTCACCCAGCCACAAGCTGTCACATCCTTTCACATCCTGTCACATCCTGTCTCACCTAGCAACAAACTGTCACATCCTGTCTCATCAAGCCACAAGCTGTCACATCCTGTCTCACCTAGCAACAAACTGTCACATCCTGTCACATTCTGTCTCACCAAGCCACAAGCTGTCACATCCTGACACATCTCGTCTCACCCAGCCACAAGCTTTCACAAGCTTTCACATCCTGTCACATCCTGTCTCACCTAGCAACAAACTGTCACATCCTGTCTCATCCAACCACAAGCTGTCACATCCTGTCTCACCTAGCAACAAACTGTCACATCCGGTCACATCCTGTCTCACCAAGCCACAAGCTGTCACATCCTTTCACATCCTGTCTCACCCAGAAACAAACTGTCACATCCTTTCACATCCTGTCACACCCAGCCACAAGCTGTCACAACCGGTCACACCCTGTAGCATCCTGTCAGATCCTGTCTCACCCAGCCACAAGCTGTCACATCCTGTCACATCCTGTAGCATCCTTTCACATCCTGTCACACCCAGCCACAAACTGTCACATCCTGTCACATCCTATCACATCCTGTCACATCCTGTCACATCCTGTCTCACCCAGCCACGAGCTGTCACATCTTTTCACATCCTGTCACATTCTGTCTCACCCAGCCACAAGCTGTCACATCCGTTCACATCCTGTCACATCCTGTCTCACCCAGCCACAATCTGCCACATCCTGTCACATCCTGTCTCACCCAGCCACAATCTGTCACATCCTGACAAATCTCGTCTCACCCAGCCACAAGCTGTCACATCCTTTCACATCCTGTCACTTCCTGTCTCACCTTGCAACAAACTGTCACATCCTATCACATCCTGTCTCATCCAGCCACAAGCTGTCACATCCTTTCACATCCTGTCACATCCTGTCTCACCAAGCCACAAGCTGTCACATCCTTTCACATCCTGTCACATCCTGTCTCACTAGCCTCAAGCTGTCATATCCTTTCACATCCTGTCACATCCTGTCTCACCCAGCCACAAGCTGTCATATCCTTTCACATCCTGTCACATCCTGTCTCACCCAGCCACAAGCAGCCACATCATTTCACATCCTGTCACATCCTGTCTCACCCAGCCACAAGCTGTCACACCCTTTCACAACCTGTCACATCCTGTCTCACCCAGCCACAAGCTGTCACATCTTGTCACATCCTGTCTCACCCAGTCTCAAGCTGTCACATCCTTTCACATACTGTCACATCCTGCCTCACCCAGCCACAAGCTGTTACATCCTGTCACATGATGTCTCTCCCAGCCACAAGCTGTCATATCCTGTCACATCCTGCCTCACCCAGCCACAAGCTGTCACATCCTGTCACATGATGTCTCACCCAGCCACAAGCTGTCACATCCTGTCACATCCTGTCTCACCCAGCCACAAGTTGTCACATCACCGACCTCTAGCAGCTCCCTACTTCAGGACTCGTGTTTAAATTAAAAGTGGGCGCTTTATTAGCATTGGATGGAACAGAAGAAAGTCAAGTAGCATTTCGGATCTAGTGGCGGTTTTTGATAACATGATTGCTGTAGAAAATTGTTGGTATAGTAAATTGTTTGCATGGAAATTGTTTGTGTAGTATAATGTTGGCATAGTAAATTGTCTGTAGGTAGGTATATATATATATATCCTTTATGTGCCCTGCCGATAAGCTTGGGCGGTCATGTACTGCCATCTCACTCGATCAACTGAGCAGTAGAT
This sequence comes from Cepaea nemoralis, assembly GCA_014155875.1. Taxonomy (NCBI): domain Eukaryota; kingdom Metazoa; phylum Mollusca; class Gastropoda; order Stylommatophora; family Helicidae; genus Cepaea; species Cepaea nemoralis. Next base: position 61,160 of record JACEFZ010028302.1, read on the forward strand.
CACCTCTGTGTTTCTGTCTAAACCATGCCACGTATCCAAGCCATCCAGGTATTTACTTCTGGGTCCTCCCCGTGGTCTCTTCCCTTCGATCTTGCCAGTCGTCACCAAGTTCTCCAATTAATTTCTTCTCATAACATGCCCAAAAATTTGACTGTCTACGTCTAATGTCTCTAATCAGTTTACGATCTTCATTTGTTTCTTGAAGGACTTGTTCATTGGTTTTTCTGTCTGTCCATGGTATTCTTTGCATTTTCCTCAGAAACCACATTTCCACAGCCATCAGCTGTTTTTCAGCTTGACTGCTCATTGTCCACGCTTCACATCCATACAAAAGTACAGGTTCTATGTTGCACTGCAAAACTCCTTTTCTCGCTTCAATTGATATATTTTTATTGGTCAGTATGTTTTTCATCTTGCAAAAGGCTACCTTCGCAATGGCAATTCTTGTTCTAATCTCTTCAAGGCATCTCCCATAAGATGTTATGACTGTTCCGAGATAACTGTATCGATTCACTTGCTTAAGAATATGCCCATTTACTCGTATATCACATTGTGGTATTTCCTTCTTCCCAGTGATGACCATAATTTGTGTCTTCTTAATATTCAGTTCTAACCCTAGTTGTTCACTGTGTGCAACAACCGCATCTACTAAATTTTGCAGGTCCTGTTCATTGTCTGCAATCAAGACTGTATCATCTGCATATCTAATGTTATTGATGTATCGTCCCCAATGTTGATTCCTTCCATATCTTCTATATTTCTGAAAATATTTTCACTGTACAGGGAAAAAAGATCTGGAGACATTACACATCCCTGTCTCACACCTCTTTTAATAGGCTGATATTGACCTACATTGTTATCAATTCTGATGGCAGCTTGTTGTTTCCAATATATGTTGTTTTTTTTACAAGTCTAAGGTCTTTTCCATCAATGTGTAGATCTTCAAGCATCCTTATCATGTCGACTTGTCTCACTTTATCGGAAACCTTTGTGTAGTCAATAAAGCAAAGATATAGATCTTTGTTTACGTCTATAGAACGTTCAATTAATAAGTTAAGTTAAGTTAAGTCGATGAATCAACATCACGGCAAACGGTTTAACCCATAAGTGCTCCGTTTTTCCTCCTAACTCAAACCTGAGTCTGGAGAAACTCAGCTCAATGCACGAACTCCGTTGCATCGGCGAGGATCCTGAAATACTTTGGGTAGATTTTGAACTCGAAATTTTGCCCGGGCAGCGCCGTTAGGTTACTATTTTTCGATTTCCAACTGCCAAGGAATTTTTTACGTGCGCAACAATACACACGGGCGTCCGATCTCACTACCCAGAGACCAGGGGACATTTTATTGCTGGAAGTCCAGGTGAATTTTTTAAATACATCCTGGTCCTCGCAGGGGCCTGCACCCGGGACCTCCAGCACTCGAGGCGGACACCATACCTCGAGACCACTCAGCCCCCCTCCCCCCGTTCAATTACTGTTCTCAGTATATACACATCATTTACTGTGGCCTTGCCTTCTACAAACCCACATTGTTCTTCTCCTATTTCGGGTTGTATTTTCTTCTTGACTATTTGCATGATAATTCTCAGCAGAATCTTCGTGATGTGACTCATTATACTAATTGTTCGATGTTGATCACATTCCAAGACTTCTGATTTCTTCGGGATTGCAATAAATATAGAATTACATAATTCAGGAGGTATATCTCCAGTAACATATATTGCTTTCAGCGTCTGGTGACTTGGTCTATTTCATATTCTTCTAAGGCATTGATCATTTCTATTGTGATGTTATCTGTACCCGGGGTCTTGCCAGTTTTCATGTGGTTAAGAGCATTCTGAACTCCCATCTTCAAAATTGATGGTCCTTCATTATTATTCCGATGATCATATTGTTCTTCTCTTGTATCATCATAAAGGTCTTTCACATAATCTGACCACGCATGTAAAATCTGATCTTTTTCTATTATGATTTTGCCATCTTTGGTTTTTAGGCAACCCTTTGATGTGTGTGTTCTTTTGTTAGTGATGTCATTAATTCTTTTGTGCATTAATTTGGTATTCCGGGTGCTGTGTTGGTTTTAAATTTCCTTGCAATTTTCCTCAAGCCATGTTTCTTTTGCCTCTTTGCATAGCTTCCTAATTTTCCTGTGGATCTCTTCATATTTTTCCTTGTTATTTTTGTTATTTCTTCTTACTTCCATGAGTTTTAAGATGTCTTCGGTCATCAATTTCTGGCATCCTGTTATCTTTATTTTTGGGATCGTTGTTTATGCAACTTGGTTGACTGATTTTTTAAATAATTCCCATTGGTCACTGACTTCTTGAAATAATATTTGTATATCGGACAATGCATCGAATCTGTTCTTTACCTCTACGTTGAATTTATCTTTTATGTCCTCACTCTTCAATGCCTGTAGATCAAATTTTGTGTTTCTTGGTGGTGAATATTTGACTTTCTTTAATTTTATATGTAAATTGTTTAAGAATAATCTATGGTCGCTGTAGTAGTCTGCACTTGGTATAATTTTTACGACTTTTAAGGCATTTCGAAATCTTCTGTTGAGAATGTAATCAATCTGATTTCTGATCTTATGATCAGGGCTCTTCCATGTCCATAATCTCCTTGGGTGCTGTTGATACCATGTGTTTCCAATAATCATATCATGTTCTTTTGCCCACTGTACAAGTCTACAACCTCTTTCATTCTGTTTCCCTAGTCCATACTTGCCTACGATGCATCGATCCTGTTGATTTCCAACTTTGGCATTCAAGTCGCCCATCATATATATATATATATATATATATATATATATATATATATATATATATATATATATATATATATATGTGTGTGTGTGTGTGTGTGTGTGTGTGTAGTGCTCGTTTGTTTTGAACTTAAGCGTAGTCCACACTACTTCTAGTACAACTGGACTGAATTTTATGTGTGGATTAGCTTTCCCTATTACCAGAGTCCCTCGCCATGAGGCGAACCAATTCCGACTTCAGAGGTACTTGTAATTTACGTCCCCAGGTCAAGGACGACAGGTCAACATTTTAGTCCAGCTATCCGGTGTAGAGGTTGAACCTCTTACCTCGCCATCGGCATACCGGATGTTTAAGAACACGCGTTATTATCCATTCGGTCATGCCGACCTAATTGGAGGTATATATATCGTTGGTATTGCAAATTTTTGTTATAGTAAATTGTTGGTGTGGTAAATTGTTGATGTAGTAAATTGTTGATGTAGTAAATTGTTTGTATAGTAAATTGTTGATATTGTGAATTGTTGGTATCGAAATTTTGGTATAGTAAATTGTTTGTATAGTTAATTGTTTGTATAACAATTGTTGGTTTAGTAAACTATTGGTATAGTAAATTATTGGCATAGTAAATTGTTGGTATAGAAATCGTTGATATTGTGAATTATTGGTATAATAAAATGTTGGTCTAGTAAACTGTTGATATAGTAAATTACTGGTATCGAAATCGTTGGTATTGTGAATTATTGGTAGAGCAGTTAGTTAGTTAGTTAGTTAGTTAGTTAGTTAGTTAGTTAGTTAGTTAGTTAGTTAGTTAGATAGTTAGTTAGTTAGTTAGTTAGATAGTTAGTTAGTTAGTTAGTTAGTTAGTTAGTTAATTAGTTAGTTAGTTAGTTAGTTAGTTAGTTAGTTAGTTAGTTAGTTAGTCGACAGATTAACCTCATTGCACATCGAACCATTCAGTCCATAAGTCCTCGTATCCCTTCCTCAGCAAATCCCGCAGCGTGTAGCGGCTAACAACACCCGTTCTGTGTTGGTTTATTAATCTTCTTTGGCTTCCTGCGTAGTGTTCTTGTTTGGCCACACCTCTTTTAACTTGCTGCTCTCGCAGCCTGACCATGTTTGTAGACTCACAGTCATTGCTTGGGTCTCTTAAACGACTTACTTCTCGTAGAGCATTCTGAATGTCTGCCTGATCCATGGCTCATCTGCCTTCCACAGGAACCCAACCTGCAAGCCTGTCAGCCTGCTCATTTCCTTGTACACCCGCATGCCCTGGCACGAAAATGAAACTAATCTTTGCCAACCGAGACTGCTCTAGAGACAGCCATCAATCTCTTCGGACCCACCCCATCTATCTTCCTGACACATGTCAGGAAGGACACATGTCAGATTGAATGTATGTGTCTCGAGCCATATTATTGATTTACTTACTGCTATGACTTCCATAGTCAGGCTACTTGTGGTCAAAGCACCAGACTCTTCCTTCACAATTTTCACTCCGTTCTGATCCGTAAAGGCCCATGCATTTCTGACTCCTCGAACGACCGACCCATCCGTGTAAATGACAGCATAATCTTCTAAAGAATTCCCGAAGATGAGAGCCTATACTTCCGCCTCCACAGCAGCTGGATTTCTTGTCTGCATTTCCTGTCTAGTTGGATACACACTGACAAGGATGTACAGCACTCTGTTGGCACTTGTACCCACTCCTCGCCAGGTTCGTATTCATCAAGTGAACATACCTGCTGAATAATGTCTTCGGCTTGACCCATCCACGACTTTCCTCTTTTTAACCTGCCGCCCTTCACCTTCTTAATCTCGCTATGCAGGGGATGTTGTGTGTTCGCGTTGCCTCTGAGGTAGGCATGTGCTCTGCAAATTTGTATTCTGTCCCTCATAGTTGGGAAATCAAGAAGGTAGCGCTTCGCCCTGCATGCTGTATCTCTTGTACATCCAAGAATAATACGCCTAGCTTCGTTCTGTTTCCTTTTCATCCTTTCCATTTGCTTATGGCTGACAGTCAGGATCGCCATCGCATACTCCGAATCAGAAAGGACCAGACCCTCGTAAAGAAGACATAGATGGCGCTGCTCACAGTTTGCCGCTGCCATCACCCGCATCATAGCCAAACCCTGCTTGGCCTTTGTTATCACCTGGTCTTGTTTGTTGTTGTTGCATCTCCCTTACTGGACGTTAAGGTGAACACCAGCATCTTTCGGCTGCCGTTGATTACTAGGCAAGATTACGCTTAGTAGTTTGCCATTGCTTTCTGAACGACCGGCTCACATACCCTCGTAAGTAACCAAAGCGGCGCGATCCGCTACCGAATCTCATGCAGCTGCGTTATTCACGAGAACATATGGGATTACGGAGAAGGACGTTAACCCTTTCGCAAGGGAGACCGGGTCTACGTACTTTACGTGATCACCTGGTCTACGTGCTCAGTATAAGCGAGGCTTCGATCAAATCGTATCCCCAGGTAATTCATTGCCCGTGTTCTTTCCACAGTCTCTATTGGTATAGCAATTGTTGGTGTAGTAAATTCATGGTATTGTAATTGTTAGTATAATTAATTGTTGGTGTAGCAATTGTTGGTATAGTAAATTGTTGGTGTTGTAAATTTTTAGTGTTTTAAATTTTTGGTATTGTAAATTGTTGGTATAGTAAATTTTTAGTATTCTAAATTGTTAGTACAGAAGTTGTTGGTATAGAAATGGTTGGTATTTTAAATTGTTGTTGTAATAAATTGTTGGTATAGGAAATTATTTGCACTGTAAATTATTGGTATATTAAATTGTTGGTATAATAATTGTTGGTATAGCATTTGTTATTATAATAAATTGTTGGTATAGTAAATGTTTGGTACTGTAAATTGTTAGTATAGTGAATTGTTGGTATAGCAATTGTTGGTATGTTAAATTGTTGGTATAGCCATCATTGGTATAGTAAATTGTTATTATAGTAAATTATTGCTATAGCTATTGTCGATATAGTAAATTGGTTGTACATTATATTGTTGGTATAGCAATTGTTGGTATATCATTTGTTTGTACAGTAAATTGTTGGTACAGTAAATTGTTGGTATAACAATTGATGGTATGGGAAATTGTTGGTTGTTGATAAAGCAAATATTGGTTTAGTAAATTTGTGGTATAGCAATTGGTGGTTTTGTAAATTGTTGGTATAATAAATTGTTGGTATAGTAAATTGTTTATATAGCAATTGTTGGTTTAGTAAATTGTTAGTATAGTAAAATGATGGCATAATCAATTATTGGTATATAAATCGTTGGTATTGTAAATTCTTGGTATAATAAAATGTTTGGATAGTAAATTGATGGTATATTAAATTGTTGGTATAGAAATAATTGAAATGGTAAATATTTGGTATAACAATTGATGATATAGTAAATATTTGGTTTAGTAAATGGTTAATGTATTAAATTTTTAGTATTGTAAATTTTAGTATTGTACATTTTTGGTATTGTAAATTGTTAGTATAGAAATTCCTGGTATGGAAATTATTGGTATAGTAAATTTTTGGAATAGTAATTGTTGGTATAGTAAATTTTTGGTATAGCTATCGTTGGTATACTAAATTGTTGGTAGAGTATATGGCTGGTATAGCAGTTGTTAGTATAATAAATTGGTGGTATATTAAATTGTTGGTATAGCAATTGTTGTTAAAGCATGTTTTGATATAGTGAATTGTTGGTAAAGTAAATTCTTGGTATAGTTATTGTTGGTATAATAAATTGATGGTAGAGCAATTGTTGGTATAGTAAATTGTTGGTGTAGTAAATTGTTAGTGTAGTAAATTTTTGGTATTGTAAAATGTTAGTAAAGTAAATTTTTGGTATTGTAAATATTTAGTATATAAATTGTTGCTATAGAAATTGTTGGTATTGTAAATTGTTACTGTAGCAAATTGTTGGTATAGTAAATTGTTTAGGACATCATCTAATGTAAGGAGGAATTCAGGAAAGCATTGTGCGTTCTTTCTTACAAAAAGAATTACATATTTATATCGCTATCCTAGTGGTTGCATATGTATACTATGCTATTAGCTTAACCAGTAAAATACTAGCATAGTGGTTAAATAAACAAGCAACGCTCTCATTCGCCGAATTGTGAACCACCATCGTATTAGCTACAAAAGCCCCAGTATGTCACTGGTTTATATTAAAAACATTATCACATTGGTCAACATCGAAACAGTATTTCATTGGTTTATATTAAAACAGTATGCAATTGATTAATATGAAAAACAGTCTATCACTTGTTAATTTTGTAACCAGTATGTCACTGGTTAATATTAAAGCAGTATGCCATTGGTTAATATTAATTACAGCATGTCATTGGCTAACACTAAAGTAGTATGATACTGGTCAACATCAAAACAGGAAATATACAAGTTAAAATAAAGAAATATGACTCAACCTCTTCATAACGCGTGCGTAGAACCGTATCGCGATACGAACCAATCATGCTGAACAATGCTGGTCATTTTCCTGTGAATAATTGAAAATTTGGCTGTCAATCAGGTTCGCATGCCAGATTTAATCGAGAAACTGTGTCCGGCCATTCTTGCGTGTAAATGTGATTGCTGGGCAATGAGTGTTGAAACAGACAAGAAAATAGAAGCAGCAGAGATATGTTTACTATGAAGAATGTTGGGAATATGGTGGGCAGAGATTACAACAAATGTTGAGATTGTTCGTAATTTTGTTCTGGAAAGCTGCATTACTTTGTGTTATTTTATATTATTTACATTTCCATAGCTTTGCAGCAGTTCCACAAATTTTGTTCATATTTTAACTATGTTTACAACTGCAACTAAGTGTCCTATATACAGTGTACTTGTATTGTTCTTAATTCTGTTCTGTAAAGCTGCATTACTTTGTGTTGTTTTATATTGTTGATATTTCCAAAGTTTTACCACAGTTTCACTAATTTTATTTGGGATTTATCCCGTATGGCTCGGTGTCTTTCCGCAAGGCGGCCTGCCGAAAGCATCGCACAAAGCACGAACTCCGTAGCTCCAACAACGACCGCTTGGAGTCTTCCAGAAAACTGCACTCGTGAACTGCGTGATATAGCCTGGAATCGAATGCACAACATTTGGAGAGCTAGGTAGGTCGTTTAATCATTTCGCCACGGAGACTTGTTGCTAAGACATTGAAACCTGCAGCTGTTACAAAATCCTTCATTGACCTCAACAGAAAAAGCAAATGAAATGTATACGATATGGCAAAAGAAGTTTTTTTTTGTGTGTTCGCATATCCTTTACAGGACATTGCTGTCAACGTCAGCATCTTTCAGCTGATTGTTGATTTCTTGGCAAGATTACGCTCAGTAGTTTGCCATTGCTTTCTGAGCAACCGGCCCACATACCCCGTAAGTTACCGACGCGGAGAGAACCGCTACCGATTCTCGCGGCACGTCACGTTACTCACGAGAGTATACGGGGTTACGGAGATATTCGTGTAACACCTAGACCAGGGAGACCGGCAAAAGAAGAAGTGGAATAGATAAATTAGTCTTTTGCAGAAAATTACTATTTAAAAACAAAAACAAAAAAGAAAAGGAAAAAACACGCAGAGAACGACAGGGATAAACAACAACAACAACAACAGCAAAAATATGTTTACAAGGCAAGCGGAATCGACTTCATTTGCTCCGGGTTTTATTACATTTAGCTCGGTCTCTTTTGGCAGGGAGGAAAAAGCACACAGCACGAACTACCTAGCTCCAGAGACTACCCCCAGGAGACTCCGAGAAAATTGCACCCGTGAACCGAACGTGGTGGCCTGGAATTGAATTTACAACACAGTGTCATCATTTCTACATGGGGACTCCATGGAAGACAGGGTAAGACTGTGCAACAGCAGGTCAACAAAAGCGCAAGATATCGTCAACAAAAGGTCAATAAATGGTCAACAAAAAGTCAATAAATGGTCAACAAACAAAGGTCAACATATAATATCTTGAGCAACATAAAATCGATCAAAATACCAGATTAAAGAAAGGCGAGACGAGTCCCGGTTGTGAATATCTGATGTATAGCATGCGCCTG